>BLKR01000498.1:410000-497996 GCA_011170035.1 Teleogryllus occipitalis | reverse complement strand
CGTTCTTGTTTTGTCGTACTACTTTCTCTTGTTGATACAATTATTCTTTTTACAGATACAGCGATGCTACTAGTACTTCAAGCGAAATTAAAAGAAAAAATATGAAATACTTCACGATTTACATTTTTTCAAAAACATTAAAAATAATAGAGGTAAAATTCTAAAAACTCGAGAAAAAAGTTTGGAAGGAATGTGCATACTACCACATACAATAATTATTTAAAAACAATGCGTCAAACAGTTTCTACAAAATTTCTTGAACATCAGAAAAAAACTGGTAAAAAAATATTTATAGTAGTTCGAAAATAATTATTTTCACTACAATAAAAAGTAGTTTTTTTCGTTTCATATCTATTTCATTGATATTGTTTTATCTTGTTCTGAGTTTCAGTAATTTAAATTACATAATTTCTGTAGAGACATTGGTTAGACTTGAGCACTAGACATTTCGACGAGGAAAACACCATCAGTAGATACATTTTTTTAATTGATCAATTTTTACAACGTAGCCTACTTAATATTTGATTACAACAATTGCAATAAATAACATTTCCATCCTCAAGACAATCGTAATGTCCAATCCTTTGTTTGAGAAGTGTTGCACACGAAGCCTTAGAAGAAGCCATTTTATACTTAAATTTTACCATTAAGGAACTTGTGTTAATTCTCTACATGCAAGCAGACTGAGAACCTGCGTTTGATTTTTTACCTCCTCCTTTGTCAGTTATCAAATGATACTGAGTTTTGGCTTCCTGTATCTTCCGTATCCTCTGCGAGTATAATATGGCGTTGATAATTAATTTCGCGATCGTTGCTCCCCGCACGTGTACTCGCGTCGCAAATCCAAGTAATGTACCGGAAGGTTAAAATGTGTACTATAACAAAAAGCACCAAAGACAACTGCGTGCTAACAGCATTTAAGATCTATGTACTATTTATACAAATTTGCGTCAGTTTTAATATTCACAAATTATGCAGAGAAATAATAAGAAAATACATAATATGCTAGATAGAAGTCTAAATATGCAGTATTAATTTAAAAAACCTCCAAACATGCATTATGCATGAATTTCTCCAAAAAACTACCAAAACATGCAAACATGTACGGAAAAAGTATGCATTTTTTAAACGAGTTTCTCATGAAATATATAGTTACAAAATGTGAAATCTCTACTAAGCTTCAAGAAATACTTCACTTACCGAAATTCTCTCCTAGTAAACAGCTACTTTAAAATTAGAGGCATCTCTTTTGATGCATAAATATTCTGTATTTTTAAGGGTTGATTTTAAGTCCTCATTTTTCAAATTAGTCTTTTAATTTCCAAAGCATAAACTCCACATGGAATGGATGGAACATTAAATGCGCACCTTTCCGACTCTTTTTGCCCATGCCGTGGAGGTTCCTCAAGGATCGATTTTAGGCCCTACACTTAATGCATTATTTACCATTTGGACTGTATAAATGTGTATAAACAACCTGTAACAAGTATTGTACCTCAGCCTCCGGGTCAATGACCCCCATCTTGATCAGGTTTTTCGTCCGGTTTCCCTGATCCATTGAGCAAATGCTGAGATGGCCCCTTGTTTTGCTTCTGGACATAAATGTAACTTCATTTTCTGTGCACGTCTTCTAGAATTTAGTGGGAAATACAATTATTCAAATTATCGTTTCCATGTTGTCGCGGCAGGAAGTAATAAGAGCCAAAATTTATTGCTTATTTATCTTGAAAATAGATTTTATTACATGGGAGTTTTTTTATTTTTTTCATTCAAAATTCAAGTAGTATATGACTTTAATGTAGGGATCACAGAATTTTGAAAATGTACCCCACAATTCACTACTCCCTATAGCACGTCATATGCAGTGTTAACTGTTTTTTTGATGTAAAATAATAAATAAAAAAAAAATAAAAACATCTTTTGATCTGATGCCATAATGACCTGATCAGCTGCAAGTGGAGAATGAAAGCACCATTTTATGAGAATTCTCATTTAGGAACATTACTTGTACCTAGTTTCCAAAACTTGTTCCATGTATATATTAAAGAGACGTGGGGATAAATCACACATCCTTGTTTTAACCCTTTGTTAGTTTTAATATAATATTATAATTTGGAGTTGCTCTACAGCTGTTGCCGTGTCTCTGCTCTCAGTCTTCATTCATTATGCATTGTGCTTCTCAGTCATTCATTCTATATAGATCTTCCTTCATTTCTCTTGCCACCATAGCCTCTCGCACTCCCTGCTGCCATGCAAGTCTGGGTCTTCCTCTCTTCTGTCTTTCTGTCGGTACCCATTGCAGGACTCGTTTTGGCCATCTTTCGTCTGTCATTCGCATAACGTGACCATACCAAACGATTTGTTTTTTCTCTATTTCATCAAGGATAGATTTCTTTACATCCATTTTCTTTCTTATTTCTTCGTTCCTGATTTTGTCACGTCTACTGTAACAGCAACTTCGACGCCAGTAGTCCATTTCAAGGGCCAACAGCTTCTTTCTTGTTCTTTTATCAACTTCCCAAACTTCTGAACCGTACGTTGTAACACTCTTGACTAGTGTGGAGAAAAGACGTCTTTTAGTAGTGTTAGTGATGGTTTTGTTCCATAACACAGAGTTTATACTTCGTGTCACGTTTCTCCCCAAGCTTATTCGTCTCTCAATTTCTTCTTGGCTATTACCCTTTTTGTTAAAGAGTACACCCAAATATTTATATTTGTTTACTCCTTTCATTTTTCCCCCATTTTCCAGAAGAAGATCTTCAATCTCATTGTTACCAACTGCCAGGTATTCAGATTTGTTCATGTTGATAGTAAGTCCTGCTTTTAAAAAATGTTCATTGAGTTTACGGATCATGAAACTCAAATCGTCCGCATCTTCTGCAATTACTACCTGGTCATCGGCAAAATATAATGTATATAATTTATCCTCTCCAATTGTCGTTCCCATTATTCTGCATTGTTTCTCCCACTGCTGTAAAATTTGATGCAGATAGACTTTAAACAGTGTTGGGGAAAGACAGCAGCCCTGACGAAGACCTTTACTGACCGGGAATGGATCCGAGAGCCTACTGTAGATCTTAATCTGAGAGGTGTTGTTCTTATATAGATTCTGTGTGGCTCCAATTAAATTCTCATTGATTTTAAGTCCATCCATTTCTTCCCATACTCCAGCAACCGATACATTGTCATGCGCCTTCTGAAGATCAATGAAACCCAGATGAACTTCCCTACCTCTCCTTGTTCTCCTTTCTATAACCTGTTTTAATGTAAATATATTGTCTATGACCGATCTACCGGCAGTAAAACCACATTGTTCCTCTCCGATTTTACCTTTTATCTCTTCTTCTATTTTATTTCGGATTATTTTGTTATACAGTCTACCTATAGATCCAATAACTGCTATTCCTCTGTAGTTTGTTTCATTGTCTCTAGATCCTTTCTTATGGATCGGTGTCAGGTAAGATGTTCGCCACTCCTGAGGAGGATCTTCTCCATCCATGCACCATGAAAACATGTGTTTGAGCATTTGGTGCAGTTTATAGGAACCGTATTTCAGTAGAATATCTCCCGGTCCAGGTGACTTATTAGATTTCATGGTCTTAAGCGCTTTTTCTAAATCTTCAATTGTCAGATCTACCCTTTGCTCAAATTTCACTTCCTTGTTTGACTGGAAGTTTCTGTTTTCTAGCAGCAGTCTTCCAAAGTACTCTTTCCATTTATTGATGCTGATGTTGGATAATGCAATATTGTTTTTTCATTTGTTTTAATAGATTTAATTAATTTCCAGGCTTCTGAGCTCTTCCAATGAATTGTTCTATATAATCACATTTATCCAGCCACAATTTATTCTTCCTTGATAACACATCATGTTTGAGTTCTCTACTTATTGTTTTGTACTGTAAACTAGTTTCATTTTTCTTGTTACTAAGCCATTTTAACCCTTTATAGGATTGTGGTCTCTCTGAAACCACATGCTATATGGTTGTCTTTTGCTTATCTAGGTCTAGCAATTTTCAACCTTATTGCTAATTTCGCATTGTTGAGTCTGCTTTAATGTAATTCGATTCTTGCAGATAGTGCAATCCCAGTAATTCTTTGAATTTATCTGCTGGGCCATACATGTGGTTGTCATCACAACCACTATGCACAGAAGCACTGTTGCAAAGTATTTATTTGAGCATTTGGATGAGATGTGATTTTTCATGTTTCATTTTTCCAGAGATTTTCGAGAATAGAGGTTTGTTACTTATTTATTATTGTTTATGGTGATGTGTTTTAGTATTACCATATATTTGATCATAAAATTCTCCATTTGTACTTCAATGAGGTTAATTTATATTTGCAAAGGTGTAGTAACGAATAAGTACACGATTGTAAATACTTTTTGTTCTTTGAAAATATGAATTTTAAGAAAGTTTTAAAACAATTACGTTTGTTATTTAATAATGTAAGATAGGTTTAGTTTTCATAATATTTGTGGCTTGCATAATATTTGAATAATTAATCTTCTTACATTTGCTCAGTGTTTACGTAATATTTGCGTAGTCTATTCTAACACGCATATTTATTAATAGTGGTGTTCTTTTTCATCAAATGGCTAAAATTTGAAGTTTTCAGTTTTGGAACGTACGAATTTAATGATTTCTTGGGGAATATTGAAGAGAATGTTGATGCAGCGTTAGATTCAGGATATGGAGGGGATTTCGATGTAGATGGTGCAATGCCAATAACGCAACTAATGAAATCAAGCAGCCCATGTTTCCTTCACCAATATTAATTTCCTTAACCAATGATGGCAAAATTTTATTTTTATTGCATATAACTGTATATCATATTTATTTTCACTATTTATATATTTGCAGTATTTATTTTCAATTTTCTTGTATTTGTATTTGATGTCTATTACTATTTCTTTTTCTTCTACTTTGTAAAGAACATGCACAGGTTTATTTATGACTGGATATAAGTTTTTTATTCAGGAATTATACGAGTTGATTCTGTACGTAATCGCAATCCTTAAAGTGTGATGCATAGCCCTAAATGGATTGTGATCGTTATTGCAACCACATAATTTTCCCATTTATCTAACCTTTTATTTATTCAAATCACAAATTAATAATTTTCTCATATTTCTAAGATCAAAATTAAACAAATAAAGGAGAAATTAAAATAATTCTGGAGAGAAAGTTATCTGACCTATAAAGGGTTAAATACAGCTCTCTTTTCCTTTTAATCTTTTCTTCTAGACTTGTGTCCCACCAGTAGTGTTTCTGTTTTCATTTACAAGTACCTAAAGCCTTATTTGAGGCTTGGTGAATGCATTCTGTTATGTGTTCATATTCTTTTTCTATTGGCCAGTGTTCTACCAATAGTTTAACTTCAAGTCGTTTTCTGTAAAGATACGCTGTACTTTCATCGAAGAGACTGCTTAATTTGTATTTGGTAGGTTAGCAGTTACCAAACAATAATCACTTCATTGGGCTCCCTGTTTCACTCTAACATTTTGTATTTAGAGTGAAGTTTTTTGCTTGGTTATAAAGAAATCTATTATAGATTTTAGTTATTTTGTATGTTGGTACCAGGTGTAATTGTCAATATCCTTATGTTGGAAGAAAGTGTTATTAATTTTCATCTCATACTCTTCACAAATATTAATAAGTCTTTTACCATTGTCATTGCGAGTCTCCTCTCCATATTGACTCACAATGTTGATGTTCTGTTCCCTTCCAACTCTACTGTTAAAGTCTCCTGCAAATATTATTTCATGGGACTTAGGAATACTGTCTAGGGTTTCTTAGACTATCATTTCAAAATTATCTATCTTAGCTATTGGGGCATCTCCTGTGACACATGTATTTTCCTCCGATTTTTAACTCTACTTTAATAAGACATTCGTTTATACATTCCTAACTTTTTATTCATTTACCGAATCTTTCACCGATAACAATGGAAATTCTGACTTAAGCATTTTCATGTTTGTTTACACCACTGAAGAAGTGCACAATGTTGTTTAGTTTTTTGCACTTCTACAGTGCTTAGCTTCCTTTGCCTTTCTTTTTTGTTTCAGACCAGATGGTATATCTGTTTCTTCTCATCATTTCGTAGATTGCTTCTTGTTGTTTGTTTCAGATGCTTTGTATATTCCTTATACCAATATTCAGAGTCCATTTTCTTTGCCGATGCCATTTCTCTTTTGAAATATCCGAGGCACTGACATGACTGAGATTTTGAGCAGTGTTATGTTTTAGGAGTGCAGGGTGCTGGCCTACAGCACTACCCTCAAACCTGGAGAACTGGAGCTTTTGCGTAAGCAATGGATATTATGTAAACATGACCTACTTCTTCTAAAAATGCTTTGTTCTTCGCTGAATGTTATTCCCTTTTGTATTTTTTCCTTTAGAATACTAGCGAATAGCCTATTGATGAAATGACACTAATTCTTCTGCAGTTTTCACAAAGGGATTTGTATTTGTCACCTTTCTTGAGTACAGAACTGATATGACACATTCCATTCCTGTGGGAAATAACTAACTTCAATTTTGTCAAAAAGGTTTTTGAAGTATTCAATTATACTATAACCTCCATATTTTAAAAGAATAATTCTAAGATTATCTGGTGCTGGGGCTTCATTGTTTTTAGCTCTTGCCAAAGCCCTCTTTCCATCAAACCAACTGATTTCCCAATCTGGCCAATGTGAGCATTCCAAACCATTTTGGTATTCAAGTCTATTTTCTTGCAATAATTTTTCATAGTAATCAATCTATTTTGTAGTAATTATTATTTGTACTTTATTCTGTGACAATATTTTCTCATATTTTTAATAGTTTTCCATGCTTTGGTTGATCTATATCCCTACATAATCTCTCCAAATGTTACTTTTTTTTCAATTTTTACTAATTTTTTAACTTCTTTTCTCCTTTCTACAGTTTCCTTTCGTGTTCGGGCGTTCCTATTTCTAAATCCACGACACATACTTTTTTTCTTTTCCTGAATCATGCTTTCTAAATTTTCACTGAATTTCTCCACAAACTTCCTTTTTTCTTGTTCCACACAGCTTGCGTAGCTGCTTCAAAAACATCTTTCAAGTTCTTCAGGATTTTTATCTTCGGAGTTTTCTTGTTTGAGCTTAATTCTGTTTTGGTAGAGCATTTCAACACTGTATTATTTTAAAAGGTCTGTTGTAAAATTTGTGTCATTTTCTGCAATTAAAATATCAGTCTTTTTCAATAGATATTTGTTTACTTCTAAAAGGAAATGCATGCTCACTACCATATGATGATCAGTTCCACATTCTGGTTGGCAGTATACTTTCACATCATTCACTTTTACTCTTCTTTCTTTCTTTACCACAACGAAATCAAGCACTGATTGAATATTTCTTATTGGATCTATTCTGGCATATTTATGAATGATTTTATGACTGAAAACAGTATTCCATACACTTAGCACGTGCTCCTTACAAAGGTTTATTAATCTTTTCCCATTGTCATAGTTTCCTCTCCAAACTGACCTACTACTTCATATTCTTTGTTCTTGACCTCTGCTATTAAAATCCCCAATTAATAGAATTTCATTTTGAAGTAGGATACTTAAATAATTTTCTTCAAGATCTCAGTGAAATTTTAATTTCACTGAGATCTTGAAGAAAATTATTTGTTTCATCTACAAATGCATTAAAATTTACAGCATATATCCCTAAAATAGTGATCAGATGACAATAAACTTTCATGTCTATTCTGAAAATCCTTTCATTATTATGCTCTATTTGTTTAATGAATTTTGTCCATTTATGTTTAAGAAGGAAAGAAACTCCACTTCTGACTTCAAAATCTTTGGACACACCACATCACTCCAAACATGAAGATATTCATTCAAAACTTCTTCCTCTGTCCCTGTTTTTCTTCCATTCCAAAAGAATAATTATGTCCAGATTCATGTTTTCAATTTCTGAGGTGACCTCCCTCTGCTTCATTCTCAGGTCTTGTATATTCTATGTACCAATGCTCATTGTCTCTTTTCATGGCCTTTGTCATAAATTTGATTTTGGTCTGGTCTGAGACATATTTAAATTGCTTTCAACTGAAACTTTTTTAGGGAGCTGGGATGTTAGCCCTGCATCCAACCCCCATGCCCAATCCTGGAGGCAGATGATTTTTTGTGAAGGTTACCATCCTTCAGGGAGGTTGGTTTCACCACACCTCCAGAGGTCACACTACCTCCTTGATTTTCTGCCACGGTTTTCCTTCCCTTAGTTCAGAGTTCCCATTTTAAGGCCCCGGAAACTTGCTTTTCGTCCCACATGTGATACCTTTTTTAAGTATATGAGCCCCTGTAACCTTAACCCACGGTCATCATGGGTCACTGTGGTTAAATACAAACCCATATTCAAATTTAATTGGTTGAATTTGTTAATAAATTTATTAATATTTGTTAATAAATAAAATTAATAAACTATGGTACGGCATTTTGTTATGAAAAAAGTAATTTTTTATATTAAACATAAGTAGAAATTGTAAGACTTTTATATGCAATTATTTTATGTTTTAGATTCAACATCCAGTATTCATTATAGTAATTCCAATAGATGCATCTGCTCCTGCATCCCATGGGGCATCCAGTACCTAAAAGCAAAAGGAATGACATCTTTGACTTATGAAAGTATGTGCCTTCAATTCATCATCCTTTCTATGAAACATCAGAGCAATTGAAGATGATCCAAGAGAGGACCCTTTCAAGCACAATGATTGCAAAAAATGTGAATGAGAAAACTGGTACAGATTATAAATAAAATAAATCATGCTTTAAGAAAAAAATGAATAGTAGTATAGTTGGCCATTGTAGAAATCACGACCGTTAATAAGTAGTAGGAAAATGGATCACGGGATCGGTAAATTAATGGATTACACTAGTTTGCCAACGTTTTGGAATATTTTATTCCATCATCAGGGCTTACTAATACATATACTGGTCAACATATACATATACTGGTCGGACCTGCTATGGACGTGGGTGCTTCAGCAACTCTGTATTGGAGTTGTGCTGTGGAGGAACATTATGTTTGACCAGTATATGTATTAGTAAGCCCTGATGATGGAATAAAATATTCCGAAACGTTGGCAAACTAGTGTAATCCATTAATTGACCGATCCCGTGATCCATTTTCCTAGTAGTATAGTTGCAAATGTGAAGATGCTGTAATTCTGTATTTATTGTTTATAATACAGAGTATACAAAGCATTCAAGTTTTTATGATAATAAGTTTAAACATTTTATTCATTTATAGAGATTGTATTGCTTAGAATCCGGAATGTCACAAAAAGCATTCATCATTTGTGTTTATTCATAGGTTTAGGTTAATGTAAGTTTATAAAGAGAGTAAACATTTATGGCATTCACAATGTAGTTTCCTTATTATTTCTAGAATCTTTACTCCATCCATTCCTTAAAAATATCTGTTTGTCTCAACTAAGGAACGCTAATGCTGTAAAGTATTCAATCAGACTAAACTATATACATGTCAAGTACAAAATAAAGTGTGATTTCTAATTAAAAAGCACAAATATAAAGGCCAGATGACTAATATTTTATTTAATAAATAACTTACTAAATATTTTCTTGTTCGATTGTTTGATTATATGTGTTTCACTATTACTAAATTATATTTAGTAATAGTTTGTAGTAGTAATATTAAAGCTTAAGCAATAATTTAGTAATAGTAAAGCCAAAGTTTATTATTCTTTCCTGAAAAATATTAAATTTGCCGTTTAGTTCACTGTGGTTGGAAACCTGCCAGTTGTGAGTGAAATTCCTTTCATTCATTAACAGTCCAGTCCTACTTTGTTAGGAAGATTTAAGCTCCTACATAATATATTTTTGTTCTATTTAAAAAATCATTTATGATAGAATTTCTCCAAAACTAAAAAAAATTACAAAATGTTTCTGTGAAGGATATTACTTGTCCCATGTTTCAGTATTGACATTTCCGTTAACAGAAAAATCAAAGAAACACACAAGGCTACAATTCATCAAGAAAATAGTCTAACCTCTTTAGAGCCTCTGAATCATCCCATAAAGAAATTAGACAGAAAATCACTCATGTATTGTCAATGAATGCTAATAGTAAGACCAAACTTAACAAGCCACAAACTAAAATTATCAACAATTTGAAACTAACCAAGAGGTTTTAAATTGATAATTTGGAAATTGTTGTCATACTCTGTGACAAAGATGGTGCAGTCATTGCTGACAATTTTTCTGAATACGAAGAAAAATTAGAACATAACTTTATTAACAATCCTGACTACACTTTGATTAGTAGACCTACCCTTAATTCAATAATGAATGAATTACAAGCTATCATTAAGAGATGGTATAGCTTAGAAACAATTGATCACAAAACCTTCAAACATATGTATCCAACGTCAATGGGTATGCCCTAAGCTCATGGATTCCTAAAAGTACATAAGCAAGGCAATACTATTAGTTCAGTAATATTGTCTGTTGTTTCACCACAATACAAGTTTTACAAAATTTTGAATACCATTTTGAAGAAATTAATAGCCCAAAAAATACAAATATGTGACTAAAAATAGTAAACAAATGGTAACAAATTAACCAGAATTCAACTGACTACTTCACAAACTATGATCTCACTTGATGTTGTGAATATCTTTCCCTCCATTTCCCATGATTTAATAATTAAAATTATGGAAAAATTATAATGAATGAAAATTAGATATAAATATTACATTAGAAGAATTAGTAACAGCAGTCAGACTTGCTGAGAACAAAAGACTGAATTCTCACCAATTGGAACACTAAAGAAATACATGCAGATATTAATTAATTATAACTCCATCCATCCATCCAGTTAACATGAAGGAGGCAATGATCTTCAATTTAATAGACAAAATCATAGATTTGTCAGACAAAGATTTTTACACTCAAATTTAGAAAAAGGATTCTATTTATTAATTAATAACAACTACCCTATAAAATTCATTGTAAGAAATGAGGGTCAAAGGTTAAATAAAATTCAATACAACAGAAATTCTCATCAAAAACATTTAATTATGTTCAAGAAAAAAATTAGTCTGAAATTTATTTCCAACTTCCCTACATTCCATCAATTAATAATAAATTGAAATCTTATTTGAACCAGAATTTTAAGATTTATCTCAGGAATACTATAATTAATGAAAAAAACTTGATTAAAAACAAAAAAGATTGAAAGTATTTAAACCAATCTTACAACAAGTTGACTATGGAAACCCTTGATATAAAAATTCATATAGTACTTAATTCTCTTTTTTGAAATGCAATAAATTCACAAAAATCTATAATATCATGTATTCTCAGTTTAAATAATGAGTGTTGCGTTAAAGAAATTCTTCTGCCAGTGCAATGCAGAACTGATACAACCCTCACTACCCCTCATTGTCCAATGTGACTTTCACTTCCAGCCCTAGTTTGGTCATGATCATGCCAAGATGAGCTCTGTTCATCATTTTGACAACTTCCACATGGATTATGATACAACTTTCTTACAAAATGCTGGATATCTTGGATGTTTCAGTTTCATATATGTTTTTCAGGCGAGATCAATTTCCTTAGTGTGGGCTTATCTAATAATTATAGTTTAGATAATTGTTTAGAAAAATGTTTTTGTAAATTTCTTTGTAGATATTTACACCTGAAGATGACAAACAACATTTATTGAAACATTGTGTTAAAAGAAAAGTGCTTTAACAAATGAAGCTGTTTTTTATGTGATTTTTGTAAACAAACTGTTTTAAAAAACTGTCTTTAATGAGGATGGGTCTTATTCTTTGATGTGAATGCACAACTGACACATTATACAAATATAATCATGATTCAGTATTATTGTGCTAAAACTGCATTTCAATATCAAGAACTGTTCAGAAGTTATAGTGACTGTTCAGAAGTTATAGTGACCTAGTTATATTGGTGGACTATTGTATATTTTGAACTTATTGCAAAAAACACTATTAACTTCATTCTTTTATGATATTACACACAATATATGATCAATTTTTTTACAAAATCGAAAATGAAAAATAAAAATTAATAAAAAACATTTTGGATGTACATGTTTCTTTCCCTGACACTATACATCAAAGTACCATTAAGTTTTGTAAAGATCATGATACTCTGATGTCAAAATTTTAAATCAACTTATTGACATCTCAAACTTTAAAATGGAACATTTTTTATCTCAAATTTTGATAGAGTTTTAATAACTATAACTGTAACTTTTTATCTTTCTATAAATGATTTTTGTAAAGCAAAAAATATCTGAGAAACCCCTTTCCCATTCGTTACTAAAACTTTAACACGACATTTAACATTTCCAGCTATTATTTATCCAAATTATAGAACAAAATGGAAGAGGAATTCCAATTACTGCACTAAATTTAACAAGTCTGGATATTTACAATAAAAAAAATTGTATAACACACTACGAAAAATAAATCTTCGCTGGTGCAAATTAGTTATTTTTCAATTATAGTAAGTGCATGCATCATGTTTCATTGAAACATTTGATTATGTGCGTCATCATCAGAAGTACCGAATTGTACGTTTTGAAGATAGATTTTTATTTAGAAATGAAGCTTAGAGACAATCACTGACACTATGAATCTAGATTGTTGCTTATTTACTGGAAATCAAAACCTATATTGGCAATTTCGTGAACACTCAAAATATCTTAGTTTTTTATTTTCCCCTATAATTACAACAAATTTGTGTCACTGTACATTACGATAATACCAATATATGGTATGCATATGCATACCATATATATTAAAACAAGATTAATGTAGGACATAATTTATCTCGGGACTTGCAATTTTAGTTTTGATTCTGTAAGTCAAAATAAATATATATAGGCCTAAATATTAAAAAATAATTTGATCTGCAATATTTACACATTTCTTCAGCACTCTTCGAAGTCAAATAAATGACAACAGTTAAAGAGGGTTATTACATTACAAAACTAGATATGTAACATACAAAATCAAACTTGAAACTCCAAACATTTACAATATTTTTAATTTTCAAAAAATTAAAACAAAAAATAGAAACAAAAAAATCAAAGTTATATCAGGTGAAATTGCTTACTATCAAAAATCATTAGTAGGATTTCATTGTTAATTTAAATGGCCATACTTCATAGTGAAAGCTATACAGTTACCACTAATTATTAGTATATATATTGTTTGGCTTCCTGAAGCAAAACTAAAAGTCCAATTACTATATATGGAACTTCTATTTCTATTATTACTTATTTTATGTCATAATTTTTTCACATCAATGGTATTCAATTTTATGTTCAAATTGCACTACGGAAAGAGACTACAAAACAGAATCTCACCCCTGGATTTGACATGGTAAGGGACGACTGTGAAGGTGTTGGAGTTCAAACCATTGGTGCTACAATATCACATTACTTTCTCGCGTTATTTCTAAATTTGCAATTTTCGAAAATTCAGAAAGTTCAACAAAATAAAGCCCACGCTGTTTCTTTTAGGGTCTCTTTATCTATTTATTATCTATTTCTTCTGTGGAAAAAATTAAAGATAAAATTTGAATCAGTTTTGATATATTTTTAAGAAAAAATTGTATTAATTTCAAGCCCGACATCTCGTTTTTTCAAAAACCTGTACATGACCTTTTCTAAAGGGCTGATTTTTTGGAACAGACAGTTCAAGGCAAAAATCTCTCTCTTCAAATTTGTAGTTTTGAAATGTTAACTTTTGCAATTTTCGAAAATTCAGAGACTGTTAGTCAAAGAAAATGTTACTAGCACCATATTTTTACTGTTCCTTAATACATACGAGGAAAAAATTTAAAGAAAAATTGGTGCCGTTTACCGAAATTTTGTTTTCAAGTTAAAAATTGTATTTTCCGGAAAATTACGCGAAAAATGCTTATATTTCCGAAAAATTGTACATACCTTGCTACAAGATCTGTCTTTAAGAAACCGATTTCATTAGCAAAATACTCTCTATCTTCAATAGTATAGATATAGGGAGGTGACAAAAATATTTATCAAAAGTTCAGGGATTTCAACGGACATGAGATCAGCACAATTGTCTTAGGCGTCCTTTACGCTATCCGAGGACAAAGTTAATTCACAAATGAAACGCTAACTGCAGATAGACAACTAGTCCAACTTTAAGAATTTTTTAAATTGGCGGGGGGGTGTTATGAGTGAACCTTTAATTTTTTAACATTTTAAGCATCATTTAATGAAGAAATAAAACTTGGCCGCACAATAGCACAGGCTTAGTAACGCCTTCAATTCTCCGTTTACTGCAGAAAGGGAACTACTATGTAACAAGATCCCGCTGTGCAGTAATATTCAGTGACTTTGTTCGTTTTCCAGTTAGAGGTAATTTGATCTTGCTGAATTGGTGGCTTGATGCTACGGGTGCAGCATCAAGCCACCAATTCAGCAAGAACTGAATGACTTTTAGGTTGAGAAATTAAGTAAAACCGTTAGATCTGCCTTCAAAGAAAGTCTATACATCTTTGAGGACAAGATTCAATTTTGGCATTCAGTCACATTATGGCCCATAACAATGACATTTCATGAAGGTGAAGATACTTACTGAGATATTACTAACAATCCAAAATGTAATATGTTTTTGTTTATTGTTTATTAAAATAAAATAATTTTTATGTAAAATTATATTTTTTATGAAGAGTAATTTAACCCAAGAAATCATTCATATCTTCTTCTTCTACTTCTTAGTAGGCCATAGGCCTGTTCCATTACTTGGATTTAAAAACCTTCGTGCCATCGTCGTCTCGGTCTTCCGGGATATCTTCTTCCCACATCTTATTCATTACTAAATTAAATAGTAACGGACTCAAGGAGTCACCCAGTCAGATCCCTTTCGAAATGATGATTGGAGAGGATAATATTCCATTATCCTTTGGATTTTTTAATATTATTATTCGTATATACTGTAATATCTGCCGGTGTAAGTAGGGGGTTGTATGTTCAATAAAAACACATAAATAAGTTTTACAATGCATTTAATTTAAACTTAAGGTGGTGATGATGATGATGATGAGTGTGCGAATGAATGATTTTTTTACAGAGATTGTTGCAAATGGTTGATGAAGTTATTGAGGCTTGCTATCATAATTGAGATTATCGCAAGCAGAAAAAACAATTCGCCGCTGCAATAATATGCCGTATTGGTAGCATCTACGCTTTTAGCTTCCTTTGCTTAAGTCCTTCCACACCTCGGCGGGGAAAAGGAGCTGATAATAACCCGATTTCGGGTCATTCACAAAAATGTCCTACTGTGCTGACATGATGACTTCGTCCTCGGCGGCTGGGTGCCGGCGAAGCCTGCAGCGCAGCGGGCGGTGATGAGATACGGTCCTGGCTCTTTTTCTTGCTTCATCCAGGCGGGTCGTCGAACGACAGCGCTCTACCATCGGCCCACTGTGGCGTCGGCGATGTTCCGCTAACGTGGCGATGATCTGGATTCGCTCCCCAACTCAGGCAAGAACGCGATCAATGCATGGTGTTCTCCGCACAAGTTTATTGCCGAAATTAAATAACATTACTGCGTCCTTGAGATATCAGTTGTCCCACGTTTTGGCTCGAGACGCACACCACTGTGATTTAAGTTTCGACGTTCCAAGTCTATGTGAGCATTTTGAAATCACGTTCGAAGCACAAGTCAGACGTACGAACTCATTACAAGGTCGAATATGAGTTAATTGCAAAGTGCTAAGTTCAGAGAAATTCAGAGCATTCAGAGAAACAAAATTTCAAAATTCACTTTCGACAGTTCTGACCAGAGTTCTGGGTAGCGAACAAAGAGTTCTAATAAAAGTTCTAATACATTTTTAACGTCCGACGTCAATCACGGAAATTATTTTAAAAAAATAGATTCGTTTTTGTGGACAGCCATTCAGAGAAACAATTTCTTTTTTTTTTCCTAGGGCTTGTATTCAGCCGACAGCCGGTTACCCTGTACGTCCCGAAGGGACGCATATTCGACCATACACTAGACAAACACTTGCGGGCTCCTCTGATCTGGAGTCAGCAGAACGTGAGGCCCTCCGCGACAACACACACACACACACACAAAGTCAAGGGACAAACAGCCATGGCCAAGGCGGGACTCGAACCCGCGACCCTTCGGACCGAAGCGCTGAGTCGGTTCTCGCTCTTAGCCACCTCGGCCATCCAGGTCGGCAAACACAATTTCTAACCTAATTTTTTAAAATAATTTCCGTGATTGACATCGAACGTTAAAAATGTATTAGAACTCTTTGTTCGCTACCCAGAACTCTGGTCAGAAGTAATGAATGATGATTTCGAATTTTTTTTCTTTCGAGCTTCAAAAATATGAACAAGAAAATATTGCATATTTCCCTTTGTTGACGTCGTACGTGGATATTGTAATGAAACTTTCTTTAGAACTTTTTCTTTGCTATTCAGAAATGTGGTCAGATTTTTATTTTGCGTTAGATCTGCTGAAGAGTAGTTTTTTGTTTTTTTCGGAAAGTGCTAGATACTTTTTTGAATATCTTTGTTATTTTTTGAGTTTTGAGTGTGATTATTTTGAGAACTGTAGAACACTTTGACCTCTATCCTTACTTGTTAGAAAATTTTGATTATTTGGACTTTTGCCCGCAGCCCTTTTTTGGATTTTAAATTTCTCTTTTTGTAATAATTTTCGAATTTTTGCGGAACTTTTTTTGAAACTTGTCGAGAACTCTAGAACACTTTGTTCACTACTCAGGACTTATAAAATATTTAGGATTTTCAAATTTCTGCCCGCCAACTTCACACACCTCCCATGCAAGGGGGTGTACGCCTCGGTCGGTGGAATGCAGTGCAGCTGGGCCCCAATCTTTGAAATTATTCTTTGGTCGACGCGCATGTGCGCGTCGCGAATCGCTGGCCCCTGCGATGTTTTTGAGGGTCGATCGCTCGCTCCTTCGCACAGCCTTCCTTGACAAATCGCGTAGTATTATTTCAAGGCATCACGCCTTGCGCAAAAGTAGAGTGGTGCGCTCCGTTACTTGCGCTTGTCCCCACACGCGAAGGATGGCGGTGCGAACTTTTTATTATATGATGCATGTTCTGTTTGGCCGCTGGCGCTGCGTGGGGCGGGTCCATCTTAAAAGAGAACAAAGCGGTTGCCCTTCGAAACTCTTTCGTGGCGCCTCAGCGGCGTGGCTCGCGTCACCTCGGGCCTGAGTTACGAAAGGATCTGTGCGGGGTCGTAAACTTACGTCCGCTCTGTCCCGGCGGCAAGGGGATCGGCTGTGCTCGGTCGAGCGACGCCGAAGGCCGCGCGGGTATCGAGCAAAATATTTCCATTAATTAAGATCGCCGGTGGGGATTTCAGGTCCGTTCACGGAAGGTGTGACGTTACAATATATCATGTATTAAATCAATGAGGTTGTGTGGTACATTTCCTTCCTGCAATAGTCAGATGGCATCTATTAGACGTATATTATCAAATGCTTTAGATGTATATTATCAAATGTATTAAATGTATTAATATTTAATTTGGTATGTTTTATGTATTAAATCAATGAGGTTGTGTGGTACATTTCCTTCCTGCAATAGTCAGATGGCATCTATTAGACGTATATTATCAAATGGTTTACTTAGATCTATAAAGAATAAGAATGCCGGGTTATTGAATTCTATTTTCTATTAGCTGTCTAAGTATATTGCATCGTTACAGGATCTTCCTCTCCTGAATCCCTGTTGATGATCTTCCCATTCTATCACGCTGTACGCTCGTCCGCTACATGTCTCGTCACTAATTTGAGTGTGGAGCTTAGGAGATTTACTCCGCTGTAATTATCGGAGTTAAGTTGATCTCCCTTCTTGAATAATGTTATGAGGATGCTTGTCTTCCAGTTCTTGGATATCTTACGATGGTGCAAGATCTTCTTCATTAATTTAGTTATTTCTTCAGTTAATGTGTCTCCACCATACTTAAGGAGCTCATTGTATACAGCATCCTCCCCAGGTGACTTACCATTTTTCAATTTCTTAATCATCTCATTCACCTGTTCTTCTGATATGGTACATTCTGTATTCACGTTTCCCGTTTCTGCAAGGTCTATTACATTTCCAACTTCGTCATGGAATAACTTTTTAAAATACTCCAACCACTTTTGGATAGCTATTGTATTAGTTTCATTAGTTATATTCATTCGTTTCTCTTCTCATGTTCCTAATGAACCTCCACATTTGCTTCTGGAGTCCATGAAAGTCGCGATCTAATCTTGCCGAGAAAGATGCCCAATATCTTCTCTTTATTTCTGTAACATTTGAATTTGTTTCATTCCTTATGGTTTTGTATTCTTGATATAATTTTGAAGGTATTCGTTTACTGCAAGAAGCAAATTGCAATTTGCAATTTGGATATCCGTTTACTGCAAAAAGGAAACATGTGTCTATCCAAAAATAAATCCCCTTTCCCTAACTTTTGGTCATAAAAGCCTTTTATTCATAGGATTAAATAAGTATATTTATTATTAGATAAGTAAAACAATTGTAAGCAGAAAAATTGCACAAAACTGTTTTTATGAGGTTATTTTTGTCTCCTATAAAATTGGGAAATGTTAACTAGTTGCCTTTCTGCAGTTAGCGATTCAAAAATGGTGTGATTTTTCAGAAAATCTTGAAAATAGTTTTGAGTCTTCATGAAGAGTACCCTTATAAACGAAAATATCTATAAAATTTAATTTTTGAGGATTTTTTACATGAAACGAGCGTTTATGTTTTATGCGGTGGCCAGAGATCGATTCTTGCGGTGTTTCCGTAGCGTAGTGGTAGGAGGGACGGCAAGTTAACTCTGAGAATCCATTCCACAAGGTGTGGCATGAAGGATTGCTATACAAGCTGAAGAACATGCTTAAGTATCCCTATTATGTCCTCCTAAAGTCTTATCTAAGCAATCGATCGTTTGAAGTGAAATATAAGAATGAATATTCCCATCACTACCCAATAAAATCCGGTGTCCCTCAAGGAAGTGTATTGGGTCCAGTTCTGTATGTACTATACACATATGATCTACCTATCACTGAGAACACTGTAACGGCTACATTCGCCGATGACACTTCCATAATGGCAACTGACAACGAACCAGAAGAAGCATCATTACTACTGCAAGCTCATCCGGACAAACTACAACTATAGTTCAATACTTGGCGAATAAAAGTAAATGAAATGAAATCGAAAAAAATCACTTTCACAATTAATAAGAGAACTTGTCCTCCTGTACAACTAAATCATCATGATCTACCGCAAGAAACCACTGTCAAATACCTAGGCGTACATCTAGACAGAAAACTCACATGGAAAGCACATATTCTACACAAACGCAAGGAACTACAAATAAAATACAAACAACTATACTGGTTGCTAGGAAGAAAATATGTGCTGGCTACAGACAATAAACTTTTAATATACAAGTTATTCTTGAAACCAATCTGGACATACTGCATACAGCTCTGGGGCTCTACCTGCAGGTCAAATATTCAAACCATACAGAGATTTCAATCCAAGGTTCTGAGAGACATTGCTAGTGCTCCCTGGTACGTCCGAAACGATGTGCTACATAGTGATTTTAACATGCCAACAGTACAACAAGAAATTAATAAATGTAACTTCATTTTCTGTGCACGTCTTCTAGAATTCAGTGGGAAATACAATTATTCAAATTATCGTTTCCATGTTGTCGCGGCAGGAAATCATAAGAGCCAAAATTTATTGCTTATTTATTCTTGAAAATAGATTTTATTACATGGGAGTTTTTTTGTTGTTTTTTTTTCTCTCTTTCAAAATTCAAAATTTATTCCTTATTTATCCTTGAAAATAGATTTTATTACATGGGAGTTTTTTTGGTTTTTTTTTTCTCCCTTTCAAAATTCAAAATTTAAGTAGAATATGACTTAGTGTAGGGATCACAGAATTTTGAAAATGTGCACACAATTCACTTTTCTCCATAGCACGTCATACGCAGTTTCTAACTGTTTTTTGACGTAAAATAAATAAATAAATAAATTAGAAATTTTAGCCATAATTATGTCAGCAAACTAGAAAACCATAAAAATGTACTAGCCATAAACTTACTGGACAATAGTTTAGAAGTCAAAAGACTGAAAAAGTTCAAACCATTGAATTTGCCAAATAGATTTTAAGATGACAATAGTGATATTACTGTAATGTGTGATATGTAAGTGATAATACTGTAATGTATAATATGATAAAGGAAGATCACCAGTGGGTGACCTTTCCATGCAAGTTATATTTTCTAACATCATATTTACTTATTGTTCTTGTTTTGAACAGACTAAATTTACAGATTTAAATAAAAAAAATAAAAAAAAAAACTCTGAGAATCGGAGTTCGGGTCTCGGAGTGAACAATGTTTTACTGGTTAAAACCCTTTTGCAGGTTTTTGTAGTAGTATCATATAGCGGAGCAGTTAGAAATAATGCCAGAAAATATGTGTTTTTTAGCACCTCTCATTTTAAAATGTAGTCAGTCATCGCCAGTCGTAGTCATTGCCTTTTAACCCTCCGGCCAGGAGCTCCGCTCCGTGAGATCCCGGGGTTCCTAGACGGTCACCCAATCAGAAACCCGCGACGTCTCGAATTCGCCTAAACTCCGTGACGGAGCGTACGTATTTAAGGAATTCGGCTAGCGATGCCGGCTAGGAAAATTTACAATATTAAGATGTTAATTCAGAGCGTGTAGCATAAAGACCAACATAATATTTTAGTGAAAATGGATTTGAAAAATAATTTTTTTATTTATTTATTTATTTATTTACGTCAAAAAACAGTTAAAAACTGCGTATGACGGGCTATGGGGAAAAGTGAATTGTGTGCACATTTTCAAAATTCTGTGATCCCTACACTAAATCATATACTACTTAAGGTTTGAATTTTGAAAGGGAGAAAAAAAAAACAAAAAAACTCCCATGTAATAAAATTGATTTTCAAGGATAAATAAGCAATAAATTTTGAATTTTAAAAGGGAGAAAAAAAACAAAAAACTCCCATGTAATAAAATTGATTTTCAAGGATAAATAAGCAATAAATTTTGAATTTTAAAAGGGAGAAAAAAAAACAAAAAAACTCCCATGTAATAAAATCTATTTTCAAGGATAAATAAGCAATAAATTTTGGCTCTCATTACTTCCTGCCGCGACAACGTGGAAACGATAATTTGAATAATTGTATTTCCCACTGAATTCTAGAAGACGTGCACAGAAAATGAAGTTACATTTATGTCCAGAAGCAAAACAAGGGGCCATCTCAGCATTTGCTCAATGGATCAGGGAAACTGGACGAAAAACCTGATCGAGATGGGGGTCATTGACCCGGAAGCTGTGTTACAATAGTTGTTACAGGCTGTTTATACTCATTTATACAGTCCAAATGGTAATTAATGCATTATGTATCATTGTTAAAATTAATGTTACTTTTCTTGTGATGCTCAGTATAGTCTCTAATTGTATAGAAACAGTTATGCAGCAGAAACGATTTCACTTGTGATTTAAACTTTTCTATTGAATTTAATCGTTTAATGTCATCTGGCAAAGTGTTGTAAAATAATGTACATGTATTGTATGTGAATTTTTTGTAATGAGCTGTTGATACTGTCACCTGATGAATATGATTTCTACGTCGAGTGTTATAGTAATAGACTTCGGCATTTTCTGAAAATATATTCCCGCCCTTAAGCAAGTCATTTTTTACAAAAACCACTGATTCGTAAATAAAAAGACACGGTAATGGTAGAATTCCTAGATTAATGAAGAGAGGCTTACATGAATCACGTGGGTGGGATTTGGTTATTATTCGTACAATTCGTTTTTGTAATCTAAAAGTCTGGGAGCTATAAGATGTATTTCCCCAGAATATTATGCCATATCTCAGGCGGGAATGAACATTCGCGAAGTATACACAACGAGCAGTATGAAGGCTGACTGAATTTGCAAGAATTCTGAACGCGTAGCATAATGAACTTAATTTTGTGTTCAATTCATTTAAATGGACGTTCCATTTAAGGTTTGACTGAATTGAGAGACCTAAAAATTTTGTTGCATTAACATGAGTCAATGGTACACTGTTCATTTTCAATGGAGCACAGAATTGTTTATTTGAAATGGAAAACTGCATTAAAACCGTTTTCTTTTCGTTTACTATTAATTTGTTATTTCGGAACCAATTTGAAACATCTGATATTGTACTATTTACGGTTTCTTTATTGCAAAGGATGTTCGTATCATCCGCAAAGAGAACCGTTCTTCCGTTTCGAATCGTCGAGGGCATATCTTTTACGTAAAGTAGGAACACAATAGGGCCTAAAATCGATCCTTGAGGAACTCCACATGCAACGGGCAAAGAGTCGGAAAGGTGCGTACGTAATGTTCCATCATTCCAGTAAGGTATTTCAACTTTCTGAGATCGTTGTTTAAGGTACGAACATAACCAATCTAGAGCAATACCACGGATTCCATATGAAGGTAATTTTGAAAGTAAAATGTCATGATCAATGATGTCAAAAGCTTTTGAGAGATCTAAAAATAATCCAATAGGTGCCTCGTTTTGATCTAATGATGAGGCGACATCTTTAAGAAAAGAAAATATAGCTGTTTCCGTTGATTTTGATTTTCTAAATCCATGTTGGCAATCTGAAAGCGCGTCGTGTTTAGTGAGAAAGGTTTCTATTCGTACGTAAAAATGTCTCTCTAATATTTTTGAAAAAACTGATAGAAGAGAGATGGGCCGATAATTTTGAATTTCATTTTTGTTGCCTTTTTTGAAGAGCGGCTTAATTTTAGCTGTTTTGAAAATATCTGGAAACGTTCCAGTGCATAAAGATGCATTAAATATGTGAGTTAACGGGTGTATAATGGCATACGCACAAGTCTTTAACAAAGAATCTGGGAATTCATCTAAACCGGACGAATATTTATTTTTTAGTTTACCGATTATTTTGAGAATTTCATAGGAAGAAGTTTCGGAAACGAACATTGTGTCTAAAATTTTGGGTGCACTGTCTGTTTTTGAATTTTGTGCCTGAAGACCCTTAGTGAGATCGGCAGCAATTCTCGAAAAGTATTGGTTAAAGAGACTAGCCACTGTTGCCGGATCGTTGACATTTATATCGTTATATTTTAAAACGACATTCTCTACGGGTTTTCTAGTTGATTTGGTAGTATTTTTTATTATATTCCACATTGATTTTGTTTTATTATTTGAGTTCAAAATATCCTGATCGTTTTTCATGATTTTTGCCTGCCTTATGACTTTTCGTAACAATGTTTTGTATTTTTAAAGTAGATAAGGAAATCTTGAGATACGTCATGACGTTTAGAAATGAAAGAAAGAATTCGCTTGTTTTTACAAGATGTCCTAATCCCTTGTGTTATCCAAGAATTGCTTTTCCGTGAAATATTTAATTTTCGTTTTTGAAGAGGAAAGCAAGTGTTAAAATGAATTGAAAGAGTTGAAAAAAAATGCATTTTTGCATGCATTCTTTAAACGTTTCACACACTCAATAGGTGTATGGTTGGACTTTCCGAATGCACTGTCTTGTAAAGCACGTCGAAGTTGCGTTTTGTCAAGTTTTCACCGCCGGAGCGGAGGACTCCGTAGTTCTTTGCTTTTCTGCGCTTCATATATTTTGAAGGTTGTGTACCTATGATCGCTAGCTGTTTCTTCTTCTAGGACTTTACACTCTCTCAGATGCGGTTTGTTAGGTTGTTCAGAACAGAGTGATATATCAATAAATGGTGTTTGCATCCCACTTGCAAATGTTGGTTTTGTTTCCGTATTTTTAACCGTTAGATTGAATGCAGCTGCCCGTTCTTTCAATTTCATTTAATCATTCTACCCCTACAGGTTTTATTTTGGAGATCCCCAGTCCACAGAATTCGCGTTGAAGTCACCAGCCACTAATATATATTTGCTTTTCCCTCTAAGTTCTATTTCAAACGCATCCAGGAATTCTGAAAATATCTCTATATAAACACGATATAACAACTGCAAATATACAGCCTTTCCATTCCAACCCGTACAAATCCTTCGTCATGTCCATACTCTGTAACCCTAGTGGAGGGATTTGTTACTATGATACCTGAGTCTAAATTCCGATGAAGGTACAATATCTACCTATAACTGTTCTGTGGTCGTTGTGTTCTTGAGCCCATTGGACTTCCTTACTGCATTCGTTCGTTTGCTGTTGGCTAACTTGTAAATGGCTTCGACGCTTCCTTTTATGATGTACTCGTCCGATGAAAATATATTGCGCCACGAGAAATAAATGAAATTGGGAAGAGCAGTGTGATGTGCTCTTCTGTAAAAATTCTTTTTTCTATATACATTACATTGAATTTACTTTGTGTGATAAATATGTTTATTTTAAAACCGAGACTTGAATGTGAGATGCGTACTGGTGCACGTGTTTCTGGCTATTGTGCTGTTGTATGGCGAGCTGTGATTGAGAGATTTCTATTTACATTCGTGGCATTTTTTTTACTGATTATGAGAGCATGTTAAGAGATTTTCCACATACGTAATTAAATTTAAATATTTCCCGGACTCACGTACGCGCATATACCTCAGTGAAACTCTTAGACTTCTACAGAGAGATGTTTTCACAGGAGCCATTAGCACTTTACGAAGATGCGTGGCTGAAGAGCTGTTGCGGCGGAGGGATACTTCTCTGAATTACATGTGATGTTCACTTGTTTACCGAACTGTCACTTTGGCTCATTCTTAGGAAAATCCTTTTATACCAGTAGGAGGTGGAGTAAATCATGCAACGAACGCATATTGTGTGAATGCCGCTGAGTGCCAGCGGTTTCTTCGGCGTTGCGGCCTCGTCAGAGAACTGATGCGCCAACTAGCGAGCGACACATCTCAACAGAATAAATTATATGGAATTTTGAAAAAGTCACTGAGAAAGTGGCCTATAATTTTTTTTAAAGTGGCCTATATTTATCTTGTCAGATTTTTATTCTCGCCATTTTCTCCGGCTACCGCCGGTAGTCTCGGTAGCCCACAGTGTACGTCACTGCCCAATGGCGCCACTCTGATATACTCCTTGGGCACCACCGAGTGGCATGGTACAAAACCTTCAGTATTGAGTATTGAAGATGGTTTAACCTGGTGGGAAGGGCCCTAATAACCAATCACCCCGGCCGGGCGAGAAAGGGTGCGATCCGGGTTGCAGGCGGAGTCAGGCAACTGAAATGCAAGTGTTGTGCGCAAAAACATAATGAGCTATGAATTTATAGAATAATAGGTCGATTTCCGTGTGGTTCAGCTGGTTTTCGGAAGAAATACGTCGGATCAGGTGTGTCCATCTTACAAGGCTTAAAGGGCCACAACTAAAATCTTTAATATGGTTGCGGGCCATATTTTCATTACTCGGGCGATCCACACCTGTCTGCCCGTATTGTTGATCTCCGCACTTTGCCCAGCTTCTCTAAGACGGGGAGAGGGACGGGGAAATGGAACCATGCGTGAAATCAGACCGTATCAAGCATAACACAATGAAACGCATTAGGATGATTTTGAATTTTCTAGAAAAAAAATTCGTTAAATCTAAACTTCACCTTTTTTATATGAAAGGGGGGGGGGTGTTGACTCCGGCAGGGCGCGTGCACCAGGTGTACAACGTTCTTGCCCGACGTAGATGCAAGGGGCATTCACATTTGACTAATAACCCTTCGCGGGCCACAATAAATAGCATCGGGAGCCACAAGCTGCCCGTGGGCCGCCAGTCGGACAACCCGGAGTTAGACAATTTTGCTCACAGTCGTCCGGTAGCGAATGGCCGATATTTCAGCTGCGCTGTGGCAGCAAAGGACGAGTTATCCAATTACAATAGGATAATTATCTGATAATGCTTCATCTCATCCTTACTCCCTGTCTGTAGTTTGGAAGAGTCGTTATTAGACATTCGTTGTTTTTTGTTAGAAAGTTAAAAAAAAGTATTTTCGTAGAACTATGAAAGAAACCATCCATTCTCCTTAAAGAAAACAATTTTAGTCTATTTTTTTGTACAATTCCAGTTTCGATAAAAGAACAAACATATGCAGATACGATACAGGATTGCAGATCTGTAAAATCTTTTTTGTGTTGTTTGTTTAGGCGCTCTACCTAGTTTCTATTGTGAATGAGAAAATTTTCATTGCGGTATACCTTATTAATGTTTTGTAACCATTTACTTTTCAGGCAAAAACGCCAAGGAGTTATATTTTATTCAAAATCCCAAGCTCCAATTGAAGGATTGCCAGAAACTGCTCAGAACGTTCAAATTAACTGTGTCATTGACAACATTCTGCGTGAATTAAGAGAAAGAAGACATGATTCCTAAGATAAAGAAAAATCGGTTATAAGAATGAACAAAAAAATGGAGGTGATGAGACATATGGATTAAATATAACAAAAATATACTCTAATGCCATTATGGTAATTAGTAGGGTCCGGATAATTATGTACTAAAAAGTGGGGAAATATGTACACACATATGTATTATAATATACACAAATATGTATTAAAAAGTAATAAATATGTAACATTAATTATCATTACATAAATTCTATTTTATTAAAATACTTTTATCTTAGTGTATATTCTTCTGTTTCATTAGCATAAAGACCAAAACTAAACAATATTCTCATAATCCTATTTTTTACAGCGATCTCCGTAACAACAAGAAACAAATATTTGTTTCAAATTTTCAGCAATGAAATATTTCTTCTTATCTCGTAAGAGAGCCTTGTGCTGATTAAAAGAGAGTTCTATGTAGCATGATGTCTCTAGTGCATATTTAAACTTGCAAAGATTCTCTAGCATGTCAATATTCAGTGTCCTCGCTCCAAGTGTTTCAAATCCAATTTTCTCCAGAATTGAAGGCCTCTCCTTCTTCACTAGATTCCTTTTGATCATCGAATGATAAATTAAGAGTTTTTGAAGACGCGACTGCTAATTGGGCAATTTCAAGGCTGCCGAAAAGTTTCAGGGAAGACGTCTTCAAATATTTAATTGTAGTTTTCTTTCTAGGGCTTTTATCTTGCCAACAGCCAGTTACCCTTTACGTCCCGATAGGACGCATATTCAACCATACACTAGACCAACACACTTGCGGGCTCCTCTGATCTGGGGTCAGCAAAACGCGAGGCCATCCGCGACAACACATACAAAGTCAAGGGACAACCATGCTCAAGGCGGGACTCGAACCCGCGACCCTTCGGACCGAAGCGCTGAATCGGTACTCGCTCTAAGCCACCTCGGCAATCCAGGTTGGCTTTAATTGTAGTGCTTACTGGAGGGAGGGGAGGGAAAAAAGACTAGATATATATTGTATAACTTGTATATCTAAAATCAAAATTTTTTAGCATTGTAGTTCATAGAATCAATTCAGGTGTCCCATCTCGTGAATTCTTTTTTGCATTGGAAATCAATGCATCAACGTTATCAACCTGATATCTAATTAGTTCTGCAATACAACGCATGCACAAGAAGACAGGTTAGAAGTAGTAATTTTGGATACACTTGCAGGACTTCTGTTACCTTGCGCATGTACGTACGACTCTGCATTAGTACCAGAAAGAAGACATTACTGTGTTCAACTCCATCAGGCCACAAAAATCCCATTACATAGGTAACAGTTTTGCAATAGTTTGATGGTTGCATTTGGGTAACACTTCACAATTTAACAAAATAGACTTACACTTTTAACCGTTCATTAAACCTATTGCATCGTTCCGAATATGATTTCGTTGCACATCAGTTGTTTCGTCAGTTGACACTCAGATGGGACCATCGTCAATTTCCAATAAATGGAATCCCTTGTCTCCATACAATGAATGGAATTCATAGTTTCTATTCACAAACCGGATATAGTTCTTGTTGTATATTCGTGTGGAATTGTTTCACGTGGATATTTTTGCAGAAATTCACATAGCACTGAATTGCTTAATTTTCATATAAACATTTCGGCACAAACTATAGCACAACACAAATCAATAAAAGTGAGATTTCTGAGGTTCAGAACTTTGGCGATCATGAGATCCAGTCAACAAGAATTGTTTTTGGGTTTGGACATTTATCTTCGAAATTCGTGTTTGATGACAAGATATAGATGTATGTTGTAAGAATTGAAATCACTGGGTATGTGCCACATTTGTTTTGCGTACCGTACCGGGCAAAAAGTGTTTTTCCATGTGCAGAAAAGTGATCGAATTCTTCTATGAAGTTCTTCAGTCTTGCACTCATGTCAGAGAGATTTTGTCTTTTGACATTTTTCAGTAAAATGTAGAATAAGGTGTACCAGAGATATAAACTGAATCCACAATGACACTGTTTAATGTTTCTCAGGGATTAGGGAATAAAAACAATGCTGGTTCAAATTTAACCACTTAACGTACATCGTATAAATTCCACTTAAGATGTTCTTACCCGAAGCGATATTGCTCGACTACTCTGAAAAGTCGTACTCGCCTGTGCTAAATTCTCACTGAGCGTTCCCACTACCCCCACAACGTGATTTTACTTCAGATTTTCGGCCTAAAGAGAAAATTCACAAACAACGGCGGAGGTTCGCGTGTGACAATCGGAGAAAGAAAAATGTTAACGGAGCCTCTTGAGCTGGTACGTGTAGTTTTTGGTGAAGGGTATCAAGGTCAAGGGAGACCCTTGAAAGATGCAAGGTGGCTGCACAATATCATCAAATAAACGTATGATTTTTACAAAACAACTTCCTTTCTGTTCTCTGCGTTACTCGCGCTGAAAACACACCAGAAGCTATGGATTGCGTCGTCGCCTTCGATTTGCTGCAATACCATCCATATTTATGGACTCACTGATTTCAACGCAAAGCTATAGCGGCAATTTAGAGAGGACGCTGCAGAACAATGTTTGACAATGGTGAAATGTTTGTCTGGGAGATTCCTTATCAAAAAGCCCAGCAAAAATGAATTAAATAAAAAAATGCAGTAATAGATAAAAATACATTCTTTGGGTAACATATGTAACTTCATGTACTCGTATATTTATTTATTTATTTATTTTACGTCAAAAAAACAGTTAAAAACTGCGTATGACGTGCTATGGGGAAAAGTGAATTGTGTGCACATTTTCAAAATTCTGTGATCCCTACACTAAGTCATATACTACTAAAATTTTGAATTTTTGAAAGGGAGAAAAAAAACTCCCATGTAATAAAATCTATTTTCAAGGATAAACAAGCAATAAATTTTGACTTTTAAAGGGAGAAAAAAAAACAAAAAAACTCCCATGTAAAAAAATCTATTTTCAAGGGTAAATAAGCAATAAATTTTGAATTTTGAAAGGGAGAAAAAAAATTTAAAAAAACTCCCATATAATAAAATCTATTTTCAAAGATAAATAAGCAATAAATTTCGGCTCTTATTATTTCCTGCCGCGACAACATGGAAACAATAATTTGAATAATTGTATTTCCCACTGAATTCTAGAAGACGTGCACAGAAAATGAAGTTACATTTATGTCCAGAAGCAAAACAAGGGGCCATCTCAGCATTTGCTCAATGGATCAGGGAAACTGGACGAAAAACCTGATCGAGATGGGGGTCATTGACCCGGAAGCTGTGTTACAATAGTTGTTACAGGTTGTTTATACTCATTTATACAGTCCAAATGGTAATTAATGCATTATGTATCATTGTTAAAATTAATGTTACTTTTCTTGTGATGCTCAGTATAGTCTCTAATTGTATAGAAACAGTTATGCAGCAGAAACGATTTCACTTGTGATTTAAACTTTTCTATTGAATTTAATCGTTTAATGTCATCTGGCAAAGTGTTGTAAAATAATGTACATGTATTGTATGTGAATTTTTTGTAATGAGCTGTTGATACTGTCACCTGATGAATATGATTTCTACGTCGAGTGTTATAGTAATAGACTTCGGCATTTTCTGAAAATATATTCCCGCCCTTAAGCAAGTCATTTTTTACAAAAACCACTGATTCGTAAATAAAAAGACACGGTAATGGTAGAATTCCTAGATTAATGAAGAGAGGCTTACATGAATCACGTGGGTGGGATTTGGTTATTATTCGTACAATTCGTTTTTGTAATCTAAAAGTCTGGGAGCTATAAGATGTATTTCCCCAGAATATTATGCCATATCTCAGGCGGGAATGAACATTCGCGAAGTATACACAACGAGCAGTATGAAGGCTGACTGAATTTGCAAGAATTCTGAACGCGTAGCATAATGAACTTAATTTTGTGTTCAATTCATTTAAATGGACGTTCCATTTAAGGTTTGACTGAATTGAGAGACCTAAAAATTTTGTTGCCTTAACATGAGTCAATGGTACACTGTTCATTTTCAATGGAGCACAGAATTGTTTATTTGAAATGGAAAACTGCATTAAAACCGTTTTCTTTTCGTTTACTATTAATTTGTTATTTCGGAACCAATTTGAAACATCTGATATTGTACTATTTACGGTTTCTTTATTGCAAAGGATGTTCGTATCATCCGCAAAGAGAACCGTTCTTCCGTTTCGAATCGTCGAGGGCATATCGTTTACGTAAAGTAGGAACAGAATAGGGCCTAAAATCGATCCTTGAGGAACTCCACATGCAATGGGCAAAGAGTCGGAAAGGTGCGTACGTAATGTTCCATCATTCCAGTAAGGTATTTCAACTCTCTGAGATCGTTGTTTAAGGTACGAACATAACCAATCTAGAGCAATACCACGAATTCCACATGAAGGTAATTTGGAAAGTAAAATGTCATGATCAATGACGTCAAAAGCTCTTGAGAGATCTAAAAATAATCCAATAGGTGCCTCGTTTTGATCCAATGATGAGGCGACATCTTAAAGAAAAGAAAATATAGCTGTTTCCGTTGATTTTGATTTTCTAAATCCATGTTGGCAATCTGAAAGCGCGTCGTGTTTAGTGAGAAAGGTTTCCATTCGTACGTAAAAAAGTAAAATACTCTCGAGTAAAATACGTAAAAATATGTACAAAAAAGTCGACAGATTTTGGCATTACACGATATGAAACGTGAATATATTTATTCGACTTGACAGAGTCAATTTAGGAAAATACGTTATTACTAGTTCGGATTTTAGGACAAATGCCTATTTAGTTCCTTTAGGAAGTTGTGGAAAATAATTGCAGATATTTACGAATCGTGAAAAAATAATCTACTGAAAGCATCTAATAGAGCCCAAAATGTCTGTCTTGGTTGTAGAAAAAAAATCAGATGAAATTATATTTTCAGCTAAATGTCCTAAAAGGGCGGTTGTTGCCTATTTTAATATTTTTTGCCTAAAACAGGTAATTTTGAAGAATTATCATATTTAAATTACCCATAATTATTACAATTACATAATTAAATAATAGTAATATTCGCGATTATTTTGCTGTCTTGTGCACAACATAACGTCTGGTCTGGCTCTTCAAACGAAGTGCTCGTGCTGTGGTCACGTGGTTCGTGACGCAAACCGGTGATGCGCAGAACCAGCTAAAATCGGTGCACCGGAGGAATCCACCCATGTATTTCCACCATGGCAGGGTCCACTAACACTTCGAGTTCGATTTCGAGTTGGCGCATGCGCAGAGACTCAAAAATGCAGTCGATTGCTGCCCGCTAAGGCGTGCACAAACTAGGAAGTTCGTGCTGTCGATTGCTTTAACGTTCGAGGGCATGGTGGAAATACATGGTTTGGTTCCTCCGGTGCACCGATTTTAGCTGGTTCTGCGCATCACCAGTTTGCGTCACGAACCACGTGACCACAGCACGGGCACTTCGTTTGAAGAGCCAGACCAGACGCTGGCCGCCAAGTTGCATGGAGAGCGACGATTGAGAAACGTTTTGAAAGTAGTACAAAGTAACAATTTTCAACTGCAACCAACCAAAACTAACACAAAGTTGTAGAAGATACAATATTTAAAAGAAATACTTCAAAAATCTGGTTCAATGTTGAGTAACGAGGTGATAATTTTGGTATCTGGCTGAATTTAAAATTTCCGCTAATATTGTGACGCAAACTGGTGTCTGAAGCCGGATACGATGCGCATGAGCCACCCCCTCCCTTCGAAGTAGAGCGTTTATGCACCTTCGATCTCCTGCGCATGCGCAGTCTAAGATTCGCATAATTTTTGTGCTTCTGAGCATGCGCTGAAGATCGATAGTAAGGTCCGCTAAGCTGTGCACAATCTCTCTACTCTTCGTTTTACACCGTCGAACGTTAAAAGCAATCGACAGCACCATCGATTTTCTGCGCATGCGCAGTTCAATGTTTCGCATCTGCATTTGCGCAGATGGAGATTGCAATCGATTATTGCCCGAGGCGTGCAAAAACTCCCTAATTACAAGCAATAACGTATCAAAATAAATTTCATGTTAGTATTAAAGTGTGTAGCGAGTCCTTTTACAGATCATAAAATAACGAATTCTTTTTCGATCATTCGAAGCACTTGTACACATAAATACAATAAGTACTCAATTCAAAATAGCCCGAAATGTAAATATTAACCACGTGAAAAATCGAAATGATATTTTTGTATTTATTCAGTACTTTTAGCACTAAAAATCTTGTAATTGACTTTGCATCACGCAAAACTACTATAATTCTGAAAAAAAAAAATTGTGCATTACCTCGTTTAAAGATCAAATTTTGAAGAACTAATTTCATTCATAGAAAAAATTACTTCGATATTGTAGTTGCAGGATGTTGCCGACATTTCTTTTAATGTTTTCAATCCCCGAAAATTCATAAAATTCAATGAAACACATACCTGCGCCATTTTAAACGCCACTTTGCCCTATTCGATAGAAAAAATTTAATCCAAAGTTGGTGCCATTTTTTGAGAATAAATTAAAAATGATCTTGAGGCCTCATGTAACATTCACCAAAAATTAAAATATCCATTTGAAATTCAAGAAGCGGGACATCAGCCTGATCAATAGGGGAATATGAATTTTGGTGATGATCCTGCTTATAGTCAAGCAGCTAGCATTCTTCACTGATGGACAGGCATTTTGCTGTGTCAATGGAAAGACATCTTGCAGGGTCAAGGACCCTCAAAACTTGGATTCAGACTGCACAATTTGTAAGAGGAAGAGAGGGGCACACCCTGGATTTTTGTGTGTGTGCGTGAGAGTGTGAGTGAATGAATGAGTGAGTGAGTGAGTGAGTGAGTGAGTGAGTGAGTGAGAGAGAGAGAGAGAGAGTAAGGAGGGGGTACATATATAGGGGTCCAGGCAACTTGACGTTTTCTTTCATTTATGCTGAATATAAAATGTACTATTCTTTGTTAACTTACAGTTAATATTTACAACGTAAACAATTGAAATAATGTACAACTTTGGTAAATATAGAAAGTCTGTAAAAGCTTCATTTTGAAATATATATCATTGGCTTCTGTGGAAGGGGGGTTAAAGTCTCTCCACCCTTGGGTGGGCCACAGCAGGAAGTAATTAACTGCATATAGGAACAATTAGTATTCACGCTTTTGGTAATAGGAGCCTACAATACAAATTTTTCTGCCCTCAATTTTTTTTCACAGCAGCTTTACATTACTTTCTCTACACTACATATGGAAAATGTGAGAACATAAAAACCCAAAATTCAGAGTTTTAGAAGGTTGTAATTTTTAAATGGTATGCAATTAACCCATAACTTAAAACTCATCACTTATACAAGATACAACTAATTTATCACAGAAGAATGTGTATGTTAGAAAAAAGTAAGTCTATTTAGAATGTGTTATATATTCAATATATTTCATGTATACAAATAAAAAATTATGATTATATACAAAATAATCTTCTTAATAAAATATTTGTCATTTCAAGTGGGCAGACCACACTAATATTTGTCAGTGATAGCTGATTTTATTCAAATTACTCTTTGTAGATTCATTTATAAATCTCTATTATATACAAAAAGGATTCAATGTAAGTACTGATTTCAATTTCTTCTCAAACACTACCGTTCATTGAATGATATATTTAAAATCTATTTCTCCTTCGTTTTACCAGCTGATATTTCATAAATCATTTCTCTAATTCGTTGAAGTTCACGTAGTTGATGTTGAATACTACAAATTTCTTGATCTTTCTCCTCTAGGCTCCTCTCATGAGATTTCACAAGAACATCAAGATTACTAGCTTCCTGAAATAAAAAGATTATAATATATATTAACAGGAAATACAAAAATTATAAAATCAAAAAATGTAACTGACACAATACAAGGCAATAAAATATGATTGTTTATTTCCATGATTAAATTATATAACTTTCTTAAATACACAACCCAAAGCAAGAAGTCCATCTGCATAAAAATTGATTGAGTCTGTGTGTGTGTGTGTGTGTGTGTGTGTGTGTGTGTGTGTGAATGTGCGTGCATGTCTGTCTGTCTGTCTGTGTGTGTGTGTCTCTCTCTCTCTCTCTCTCTCTCTCTTTCTCTCTCTCTGTGTTTGTCTGTGTTTGTCTCTGTCTGTCTGTCTGTCTGTCTGTCTGTCTGTCTCTCTCTCTCTCTCGTGACGTTAATAATGAATAAAATTATTACTTACATCTTTTAAAGAGGCATTTGCTACCTTGAGTTGTCCAATTTCAGTTTCACGTTCTTGACAAAGATAATCAGTTTTACGAAGTTTACCTTCAAGTTTTGTATGTTCCGCAGTTAAGTCTGTAATATTATTATATTGATAAGAATGAAAAAGTGATGGCTAGGGCCTGAATAACTATGTACTAAAATCAATAAAATATGTATATATAAAAAAATACATTTATTTTTCATATATTATTTAAGGTATAGTCAATCTATACGTACTTTACATACAGGCAAGGTCCCAAAATACTTCTGACAATCACCTTCTTTTTAAATTGTTTTTATTTAACTATCGCACTTGATGTTTCAGAGGTTTCTTTTCTTCTTCATCATCAAATACACATTTTAAGTTTTAAAGAATGGGAATTCCTGTTGTCATGTCCTGTTAGTGGTGTAGATCTTACAAATTCATTACTCATTACAAGTAGGTCATCACATACGTAGACCTTGTTTGTCTCAACTTGGTCACAGCTGAGTTTGGAGCAGGTGTGATGAAGGAGAAAAGAATCCTCCAAAATGTCATGCGCAATAGTTAGTTAAATAAAAACAATTTGAAAAGGTGATTGTGAGAAATAATTTTGGACCTTGATTGCATATAAAGTACTAACAAAAAATAAACAAATAAGTAAATAAATAAAAACTAAATTAGTTGCTATGAATCAGTGGAGCGGTACACAGCATGCGATTGTCGCGAGAGCGTATTACTGACATGGTGACAGACTGACATGTATCCCAGAAAATATTGATGCCGTGCAAGTTGAAGTGGTGAGGAGTCCTTGTCGTTCGGTGCAAACACTTGCTTCGTCATTAAGGCTCAAGCCTCTATGACCTTAAAGTTATCCTTAAAAGATTCAGATTGTTTAAGAACTGAAACCTAATGCTTCTGTATCGCTGCTACAATTTTTAGAAAAACTGATGGCTAAAATTAATGAAGATGGAAACATCTTCAAAAATATTTGGATGTCAGATGAAGCCCTTTCCCAGACCATTCAAATTGCGACTCTTTTTTATGTGGACATCTGATGCGTGTTCTTTACCACACTGGACCAGTAAGCCTTACTGCACTCAAGATTCAGATTGAAGACATCACCAACATCCTAGAGAACACACTGCGCTGGGCTTTGCAAAATCTTCATAATCGACTTACTGAATGTGTACAGCGAAATGGAGCACACTTCACTGCCGTATTTTTTTAAAAACCGATGCCTAATGAAACTTCCACTCTTGTAGAACACATTTTCAGCATCAAATAAAGTTCTCTAAGTTTCCTTCATTTTTCCTAAATATTTCAAATTTTTCCCATTTCTCTGCGTCACCCTGTATTTATTCCTAAATTGTTCAATACATTACTAATGTGCACATGGCACAACAGATTTAAAAGAATGGGTTCTCAACAATTTAATTAACTATAATTGACCTATAAATCTTGCGCAAGAATAAATATGGACAGAGAACTAGGAAAGTAGTAAAGTGTTTGTAGACCATAGTAATTTGTAACTGTTTGATCTCTTTAAATAATAATTATTTTTTGTAATTAGCATTCATCCTTTATATTTCCAAAATCATGATGTGAAATTTGACATGTGGAGCTAAGCCTCAATGCATCTTGGAATTTTTAATTAAGTACTTTAATTAAAGTACGATTTGTAAATACAATGCCTTTCCACTCATGAGTATTCGTTGTACTAGCTTACAAAAATTCTCTCGTTGTTATGCTGGAGTAACACCAAAAATTAAAATATCCATTAAATATCAGTTTCATAAACATAAAAGTGAACTGTGGATTGATCTAATCCACACTTCACTTTTAAAATTCATGAGGTTGGTACTGTGACAGAGGATTATCAAGAATAACACCCATTCCCAGTTAACACACTATATCCCAAATTTTATTTCAAGAGAACATCTCTATAATAAATAATGAAATTGTATGAATGGTCCAAAAAATTTCAATTCTTTTGCAATATTTGAAAATTCAGCGTTAACAATGAAAATCAGATCTACACCATCTTTCTTGCAGGGCTAGTTGGGCCATATCGACCAGGAAATAACACATTTTGGAAAATATCCTATGAACAGTTTAGGTGCTAATGTTGTTCACAGATGTTTGGGGGAAACAAACAAACAACAACACTTTTTAGGAGCAGGTCTCCAAAATTAGTTTTTCCGTTGAAATCTCAAAATCGATTTCCCGCAGCATGACATAACTTTTTCTATGTTAGGAATATTGCTCCGAATATACATTCATGTACAAGGAAGTAATAAGACAATCTTCTACATTTGGGGCACAAAAATTATTTCTCTACTAATAACAGAACTTAATAAAAGCACTGAAATATGAAAATATAAAATAAAACACAGTAACATTTGTTTGAACCAGAACCTGTACAAGCCGGAAAATTTCTCTGGCCCATGAAGTTATATGGCATTTTACACAACATAAAACAGAACCTGTTTCAATTAGGAAAAGGAATGTTTTTTCATGAACTACAGGGGAAAAAAAACTATTAAAACGGAATTCCTGTGAATTTATAGCAATTGGCAGAGACGCGAGATATTCTCAATGAAATGAATGAATGCATCAGCAAGTTTTAAATTCTTTATCCCTGTGACAAATTATTTAATCATGGCAGCTGCACTCTGAATGCAAGGGGCTTCAGCTGTAAATACTGATTTCGACCTTGGGTTCACTTGTCTCTCAAGGCATAGGCCATATGGGAATTTCCTCCCTCCCAGCTCTCTAAGCTAGCAAAGGTATATGAGTATGGTCTCTATTTACGCATTGCCCTGCCCCACATTGGCAAACATAACCCTGCAGCCAGAGATGCACTGCCCAAGCCCATGTGAAGGTATCAAAAAGATAGTAAGCTGGGTTGCAACGCATTGTGCATTGAAAGAGTCAGCAAGCAGTTGGACTGCAGCCACTATTATAGACAGCAAGGTGGTGTATATTTTTATGAATTCTACAAAACCATTTTAACAACGGTTGGAAAAAACCATCCTCTAACCTTATATAAAAAGGTCAAACTTATAAAAGCAAGAAAAACTGGAAGCTGTCAATGAAGAATGTTTATTGATTGCTTGATTGATTGAGTTTAAAGGGCGCTTCTACTACTAAGGTCATTGGTGCCTGTATCAAAGTATTTCTAAAACAAATAAATAAATAAATAAATAAATATATAAATTGAAGATCTAGTAAAAGTGTTGCAGATGCAACTTACCCTCTAATTTAAAAGCACATATATACCCTAAAAAAGAAAGCTTCAATTACGCATAAAATATACAAGTAGAGAAGACAAAGAGTTAAAAAACCTAAACCTGGGGCCAGAAAAACAGAAACATTATTGCTCTTATCTATCAGATAAAATTATATATTCCGCTTTCTCTCAAAAAAACAAATAAGCTTTGAGAGCACAGAATCACAATCTCTGAGCACTTCTCGTAGAGTGCTGCCCAGACCATGTCTTCGTCGGCTGCCAACAAATTTCATATAATGCAAGAGGATGTTTCCACAGAAAGAGCCGTCCTGCATGAATCACAGGTAGGAGGAGATTCACCTCGAATGAGGAAACTGTGAGCAAAGCGGTAGTGTCCGACATGCAGACGTGTTAAAATGACTTCCTCATGCCTAGGTCGGGATGAGGAATGCCAGGAATTAACAGAATCCTTTATTACACTTAGTTTATAGGTGGTATTATGCCACTCTGCCACACTCTAAAGATGGATCATTTTAAAACAAACCTTAACATCGGACGATGTTACAAAAGGAATGTGAACATGAGTATTCTCGGTCGCGATTTCGTTGCCTGGTCAGCCAGCTCGTTCCTCATGATTCCCACATGGCCTGGGTAAATGTGGGGGCCTGGGTAAATGTAACCGATATGATGGGACCCAACTCAGTACCACATCATAGTGACAGGATAAAAGGCGATGAATGAGGTTTTGAATTGATTCTGTCAGGTAGTCTGAGGAAGAACAGACAGCTTGAAGTGAGCTGAGAGAATCAGAACAGAGAACTGCTCAGTGCAAAGTCGCTAACTCGATGTATTTTAGGGCTTCAAGAATTGCATACATTTCAACAGTGAAGGTACTGCACTGAAAATGTAACCGATATGATTTGGTGACTCTGATACAATAAAAACTACATGCCACTGTGTCATTGCACGATGAACCATCTGTGTATTAGAATACATGATCTGGATAGGTTACCCTCATTTCACGAAAATGCATCTGATAAACAAGAGGACTAGTGGTTTGTTTGGGAAGATTGGATAGTCTGACGTCAATATTCAGGCGGAGGAGTTTCCAAGGGGGAATGGGGTGACTTGGGTTTCACAGGGGTGGGAAAACCAACATTAAGGTCCTGCAACAGATTTCGCATTCGAATACCTGGAGGCTGAGGCAGCGATGTTCGAAGAATTTATGATGTTTTATATTCAGGATGAATAACTATTTGACGACAGGGATGATACAAGAGTTCTGATACTTTAGCACCATAAGACGCTAATAAAATATCCCGCCTTCTTTTTAAGGAAGGCTCACCACCCTCGGCTAGAAGACAGTCAATTCGGCTGGTGCGATACGCACCTATTGAGAGACGGATACCAGCATGGTGTATACTATTGATGGGTCGAAGAGGAGGGAGCTGCCAAGCCATACACTTCACGACCGTAATCCAAAACTAACCGGATGAGTGATCTATATAACTGCAATAGGGTAGTGAAGTCGGCTCCCCATGATGTACCATTCCGCATTCAAAGAAGATAAAGGGGGAGACATCTAGTTTGTAGTCCACGGATATGAGCCCGCCACTTGAGGGACTTGTCAAATGTGAGCCCCAGGAACCTGGCAGATTCAGCGAATGGAAGCTGATTTCCTCCCAAGTAAAGGACTGGATTGTTATGCAAATGGTATATCCTGCAGAAATGCAAAGCGATACTTTTAGTAGGAGAAAAGTTAAAGCCTGTTGACGTGTTCCATTCATGGTGCTTATTGAGCACCATTTGGAGTTACCTCTGGATCATACTGATGCTACTGGATGAACAGAAGATGGCAAAATCATCCACAAACAGTAATGCCTTTACAGGTTCTTGCACAGTCGATGCTATACCATTGATGGCGATGGCAAACAGAGTGACACTCAGGACTGATCCTTGGGGTTCAGTTCCCCATTTTCAAGAAACACGAACAGGGAAGGATCTGTTTGTTTTGAAGGAATAGAGGATGCTTCCCCCTAATTCCCCAAGAGTGCAGGGTTAGCAGAATCCTGTGCTTCCAAGTGGTGTCATAGGCCTTTTCTATATCGAATAATATGGCCACAAGATGTCTCAAGACGAACGATGTAGAGACAGCAGTTGCCAACGAAATGAGGTGGTCCAAGGTTGACCGGTTTCTTCTAAACCTGCTTTGGATTGGTGTCTACAGATTTTTTTTTTCTCCAAGGTCCAAACACTGATTCACCATGCATTCCAGCACTTTGCATACACAGCGTGTGAGAGAAATAGGTCAATACCTTGATGGCAGTGATCAATCCTTCCCTTCTTTGGGAACTGGAACAATGATGGGTTCTCGCCAAAACATAGGGATGGTGTGCCCTTCCCAGATACAGTTATAGAGCCGGAGAAGGAATTGAATGGCCTTTTCGGAAAGATGTTGCAACATTAAGTTGTGGATTTCATCAGGACCTAGAGTGGTTTATTTCACAAGCATCAGAGCAGAACGCATTTCAAACATGGAGAAAGAGATATAATCCTCATGTGCTCTGCTCGAAAAATTCAAAGCGCAATTTTCCATTCTTTCTTTAAGCAAAAGGAAGTTTGGAACAGTTTGCTGAAGTCGACAATTTTCATAGAGAGTGGCAAGTTCCTCTGCAATGGCGTCTTGAGCTGTAATCATTTTTTTTAAAAAATCATTTTGGCCTCACGAAAGGACACTTTCTCAGCGGCTCTAATCTTTTGGATCTCTCATTCTCACAGAAAGGTAGAGCATTGCTTATGTTGGCCAGGTGGTCACCTTCGCATTTAACACAATGCTGTTTAGTGGCGCAGGGTTCAGGTTCGTGCAATGTTTTCCCGCACTTCCCACACACCAGGTTATCAGCCATGCACCGCTGATGTGTTATGGCCGAACCTCTGGCACTTGAAACACTGCAAATGGTTAGGTTCGTGAAGGTTATAAAAACCGCACGTGATCCTTCGAGGGAGTTGGAAGATTGAATGTCAGAATAAGAATGGAAGTGAGGATTTCTCGCCCCATGCTCCCTCCTCTTGATCCTGTACACGTCGGTTACTCCCTGGCCCTTAAAAAAGGAGACTAATTCTTCCTCACTTTCTGCAAAACAAATCCTCGTAGTTGACCACTCCCTTACAAAGGTTAAGTGTTGGGTGTGAGGTCACTTCCACTTGGAGGCTGGCAATCTGCTTGGTTTCCATGATCTTGTCTATCTGACCATCCGAACATGCTTCAAAGAGAATGGTACCATTCCTTTGTCGCACCACAGCTTGTAGTATCCATACGTCTCTTCAATAGCACGCGCCAAACAGCGCTAGCATTTTAAATGATTTTCCTTCCTCAGCGCATGTCATGAGGAGGAATCTATGCTTCTTTGGTCTAACTTCTTCTTTTGAAAAGAAACTAAAATCAATAGTTCATTCCGGACATCAGATTCATTCCCATGGTCCCCACCCACCACGGAGAACAACAAGGGGACAGTCCATTGGAGACCTACACTGCCACTACCAAAATCGGTTACCACAAAACCACATCCGCCACCATTCAGAACTATTTAATTGCTAATTAATTACGCAAAAATTCATTTTTTTACTCTTCAAATGTTTGCTTAATTAATGGTGAGCTAGCGGAAGATTACACTGGATCTACCACAATTAGTTACCACAAAACCAAATATGCCATCTTCTAGTGTGATTTAATTGCTAATTAATTACGCAAAAATTAATTTAATTGCCCTTCAAACTTCCGAGTAATTAATTAAAAACTAGCACTTCCGGTTTCCGCTGGCACTATCAAAAACGGTTACTTTTCTTCTTCGTCTTCTATTTCACTGCCCTGGGACAAAGTGACAAGAGTACAAAATTGAACAAGGGGACAAAATGGGACAAGAGTACAAAACTGGACAACATGGACGTCAGGACAAATGAGCCAAGAGGGCAAACGGAATGAAATGGGACATACTTATCCAAAGATTTACGAGCATGGGTAAAATCTAAACCTGAGAGTCTGCTAAAATATTTTTAATACACACTTGATTATTTTAATGGCAGTTGCTATGGACACACTCTTAATTTGTAGCTTCAATATTTGGTTGCTAAGAAGCAAGGCACGTGTTTACTAATGTAAATAACAAAAAATATTAATATAAAGTAACTCTCACCAGTAAGCTTTGCTTGTTGATCTTTCAACTTTGCTTCTAATGATCTAATTTTTCCCAAATACTGTGAAGCTTGAGCTGAAATAGTAGCAAGCTGATTTTGTGATTCTTTTAACTTTACTTCCAGGGACTGCTTCTCTTCATTAAGGCTTAAAACATTTCGCCTTAGTTCTTCATTGACGAGGTTCAACTCATTTATTACTTTTTGTTTGTTTTTCATATCCTACAAAATACAATATTCATTAGTGTTTCTTTCGCCATATAAACAACAACAATTAACATGTTCTAAATAAACTATTTGGTCATAAAAATAAAACCTTTTATAACAAAATACAAAAACGAACTTATGGAAATTATATGAAGTAACAAAAACCAAACAGACTAGTATATTTTGCAACTAGCTTATAATGTTAAGGTAATTATAACATAAGTACAAGTTTTTAAAACAAGTGATATTGGACGTGAATTTCAAATTCCAATGAAACCACTACAACATTATCTATACTAATATACAAAGACAGAAGTACGTTGTCTTCCAGCGCGGTAATCTCTGAATCTATTGAACCAATGCTGATGAAACTTTAGTGCTAGCATCCTTTAAAGGCCTGGAGTACTATAGGCTATGATATACAAACATACACTGTAATATATTTTCAAAATAATTACTTTTCTGGACATTTTTTGCCTAGCCTTACATCACAGATTCAAGAGTGCATCAATGTCAATAGTTTAGCTGCGCGCCACCAGAGGATGACGTCTGATATCTACTACTGATTTCATCAATGTCCAGAATTATTGCGAAATTCATTAGAGTTTGAATAAGGTTATGTAATGTCCCTGTGTGAATATTTGAAAGAAAGCCGTAACTGAAGTGGTAAATAATGTCAATGTTCATGTATTGCTCTTTGTCTGTGTTATATACTAAGTGGCAAGAAATCATTGCGACTTTGAAAGTGTTTAATAATTGAGGTAGGTTGAGAGAATAAAAAGTACAATAATATACAGTACAGAATATACAGTAATGTACAATGTACAATATACACATATCGTATACAATCTAAATGTCTTCTTTTACAGAAATTTGAGACAACTGAATTGTTTGACTAAATGACTGTCACAATTGTCAAAACGTATTACAAATGCCAAGAGATGGGCAGTCTACTAAAATTTTGAATTGGTTACTCAGAGGGAAGATCGACTTGCTGATGTACTTACTCGCCCCATTGAAAACAATACTGCAAGAAGGGGAGAAATGTGAATAATTCTCTAAGTAGTAGGGCAGCTGTTCATTAGGACTCTCAATTTGACTAATTACACAATTCTTAGGTTCGAAATGGTAAAATGGAAAATGTGTATATGTTTTCAGTCCATTCAGTAAATTTTTTTCTTCAATATGCGAAGGCAGTTTGAACAGTAGTGCGTAATTTAGGAATGATCATTTACATATTAAGACTAATCTGTACAGTTGTTTGTCATATTAATCGCAGTTGTACGTTTTTCTTCTACATGCGAAGAAGTTTAGTGCAGTGGTTGGTAATTAAGCAATTGTTATTACAATATGAAGACTAATATGTGCAGTTGTTTTGCATGTCACTGGCTCCTAATGAATGAATGAATTCATAAATATATTTTTCAATAAATAATTAGAAAAAATTAATTTATCTAAAAATATTTTGTCTAAGCAAATCTGGGAGTCCTTTGTTTCTATTTTTCAGTATTCATGTTCATATTGGTAAAATGGAAAATGTTTGTGTTTTCAGCCCACCCAGTAAAAGTTTTTCTTCAATAACTTCATTTACATATTAAGACTAATCTGTGCTATTGTTTTGCATATCAATGGCTGCCAATGAATGATTTCATCCATATTGTTCCATAAAATATAAGAAAAACTTAATTTATCTAAAAAAGTTTGTCTGAGCAAATATATAAATCTTGGAGCTGTTGGTTTCTATTATTCAGCTCTCACGTTAAAATTGGTACAATGGAAAATATTTATTTGTCTTCAGTCCACCAAGTAAAAGTTTTTCTTCAACATTTGAAGGAGTTTTGTGCAGTGGTATGTATTTTAAGAATGACCATTTACATATTAGGACTAATCTGTAGAGATGTTTGCATATCAATTGCTGTTGATCAATCTTTTATATGTGAAGAAGTTTTGTGCAGTGGATGATAATTATAGAATGATCATTTATTTATGAAGACTAATATGTGCTTTAGTTTTGCATATCAATTGCTCCCAATAATTGAATTCATCCACACTTCTCTATAAAAAATAGGCAGAAATTAATTTATCTAACAAAAAGTTTGTCCGAGCAAATAAATAAATCTGGGAATTCTTGGTTTCTATTATTCAGCTCTCCTGCACAAATTGTAAAAATGGAAATTAAATTATGATGTTGTAAACCCAGTAAAAGTTTTTCTTCAATATGGGATGAGTTTCTGTGCAGTGGTATGAAAAGATTGAATTCCTCTTCCTGTATAATTTACTGTATAGTAATTTACTGTAATGCCCGAGCAACGCCGGGTACTTCAGCTAGTAAATTTATAAAAGAATAAATGTTAAAACATGATTTTTCTCAAGAAATGTGTTCTACAACTTACTCCAGTACTAAACAGATTCTTCCGTAAACCAATGGAAACTGATGCATTCCAAAACCATGGAAAAATGCTATCATTACCCCACTATTTAAGAAAGGAGGCAAATTATTGCCAAGAAATTACAAGTCTGTCAGTCTGACAAGTGCAGTGATGATGGTCACACAGAGATTTATGTAGCAATGAAGATCTGAGAACATGCCAAATGCAACAACCTCACACCTACCCAACATGACTTTGTATCAGGTTGCTCACCACAGGTAACCTAAAATCTTCATTAGATAATTGGATCCAAATCTTTGACTCCAGAAAACCAAAGGTTGTAACATAACTAGATTTTGTCAAAGCTTTAAACAGAGTACCTCATGAAAGATTAATCCTTAAACTTCACTCCATTGGAATTAGAGAAAAGATACACTCTTGGTTATGGAGCTAACTTCACCGGCAACGTTTCACGGTCAGAATCGGCAACAGTCTCTTAACACTTCACTTAGAAGTGATGACCCACAAGGATCAGTTCTTGGAACAATATGTAGTGGGTAAAGCTTGGAGGTCTTTGCATTTCGCCATGAAAAATCTTTTGATTGATTGATTTTTTCGTGTTTCCGGGCGCGTCAACTACTTCGGTCATTAGTCCCGTTAGTGTAGTGCATGTTCTTTTCTCGGGAGTTGGCGGTGATCTTCCCCCGTTGGATGGCGTGATCCGGCGCCGACCTACCGTCGGCTAGTGGGGTTTCCCCCTAACCAGGACTCTCCCACCAACGGGGCACCGCCCCAGTCGGGACAAGCTCTAAGCTCCCGACCGGTCTCCCGGAATATGTGGTAGTGTAGTGCATTAGTGTGTGTGTGTATGTGTGTGTGTGTGTGTGTGTGTGTGTGTAAGGGGAGAGGATAGGACAAGGAAGAGGAAGGACAGATCGCACGCGGTCCGTGGCCCGTTTGGTAGGGTACTGCTCCTGCATTCGCCTGGTGTTGATCGGAGAAACCACGGAAAACTACCGATCAGAGCAGCCGGCCGCTAGAATTCTCCTCCAGACAGCAGCTGAATTCGACCTAGCTGAAAAGCTAGTGTCGAAAATCCTGCCGCCGTCAGGACTCGAACCTAGGACTTCCCGGTTAGAGGCGCTGCAGTGACATCAGTTGATGCACTGAGCTACCGCTACCGGTAAAAATCTTTTGAAAATATGCAATACGAAAGCAAAAGAAGTCTCGTATACCGCGCTTGTTAGACCGATAATGAAATACGGAACTACAGTCGGGGCAGCGTTTAAGCTACTCTGACAGTTCGATGCGCTGTTGCCACACATTACTACGCACATGGCACCACCGACACGTCAGATAAATGAAATCTCAAAACATTAACACTTACCGACAGGCGACGACACGTTTTGATAACTATAAGCTTCACCACAGCCGACCTTTATCGCCTCCCAAACCGCGTTGAAAACTTGATGCATCAGCTACGGATGGCTTCTTCCTCTATTCCGCAGGCAATGGACGTACACCGAGATCCTCCTCCCGTTCGCCTTTTCTGCTTCGAAATATTCGCGTAAACGATAAACGAATTCGCGAGCCTGGCTCTTTAACACACCTCCACGTTTGCGCGACGTGTGGGACGCGGCCATCACGAAACTCACAGCCTCCAACCAATGCACTGAAGCTCTTGGAAGGCAGTAACTGGTCTGGTGCGTATCGGCAGAGGCATATTTCATTCGCATTGATACTGCTGATGACAGGAATCTGTGCGCTTCTCAAGCGACTTCGTGCGAGTCAGATTAGCGGCAACGCTGAACCTTGGCTGCGAAAAAGTAAACAAATCCTCGCACGCTAATTGTTTCAGAGCAGGTCACATGACGCACCACTGCGTGGCGAGAGAACTGTCAGAGTCGCTTATACGCTGCCCCTACTGTAGTTGTTGGGATCCGTACTCGTACAGAATATGACTTAAAACGAGCTTAGAGAGGGGAAGTGAAGAACCGTTAGCGTCCGACGCCCAGGGTCGAGGCCGAAAGGGCCAGAGGGGGTTTGGGCGAGTTCGTGATCCTCTTTGAGACGAACCGCTGCTGCAAGGCGTTTGGAAGGCAACGGCAGGCACCACGCCAAGAGCGGCGGCAACTACGGCGCAGCAGGGAAGGGGTTCGCTGCGTATTCTATGAACGACGCGTACTCAACGGAGGCCGTTTCTTTTACGTGATTTGAAACACGGACGAAAAGACTCAACAATTGAGAGAAAAAGTCAATGCCGCATTAACTATTAACAGTAATTGAAGGGCAGCTGTAAATATTCTGAAGAGGAATGCCAAACAGTTATAGTATTGAGAAAAATAATTCGCCGTTTCGTTGTCAATATTAGTTTTGGCGGGGTAGGTAAGGTATGGCTTTGTAAGGATTTAATTTTGATACATGTACTAGGGAGGGATTAACGATTGAGTGAGAAATTTTGTTATTTTAAGAGGGTGGCTTAACATGATTCAATGGCAAATGAAAGTTAAAGTTCAGATTAGGAATCATAAGGGTAATACATTGTTCCAAGTGATATCATTTCCCGCACACACGGTTGAGGGAAGGTGTTATGTCAATTGGTCTTGAATTGTTATAGTATTAAACGTCGTTAGGCCGATAGACATCAACCGAGTCTGTTGTTTGTGTTATCGGCCGTGTGTCGTTGAATACTTTTCGTAATACCATTTTCTGATAAGAAAAATAATATAAATAAAATATATTCTTGCCTTTGCTTACGTCGGTATGCAACGCCCCCATCTATATCGATTCAGACGCGAGTCCAAGACCAACTATAATATTGGTCATTTCGATTCGATTGTTTAATACGTGGTGGCTTTGTTTGACACCATTAAAAAGATAAATTTTGCACAAAATTTGAGATGGATATTCCTGAAGATCTTGTGGAGACAGCGAAGAGTGCTAATGTCGATTTGTTACCAACAAAAACGAAATTAGGGTATGAGAAGGAATACGAAAATTTCAAATATTGGCGTGAATGCAAAAAAATGTAAATGAGGTGAATGAAACAGTATTCCTGTAAACGTAAATGAGGTTAGGTTTCTATTGTAACCAAACCGGCAAGGCTATTGAAATAATTGCAAATAATCTCTTATTTCACGGGCTTCTGTTGAGGGTGAATTAAACCTATTACTAACTGGCAGAGTGAATATCTGTGGAGAGTTTGTTGAACATAAAAAAAATCTTGAATGTTTCCTTTGAAACGTTTCGACTGTCCCTGTCGCTTACGTAGGACACCACGTGCTCTGTCGCGCGGCATCGCAACTTGTCGCTTGAAGCTGAAAATCTCTTGTCGCCGCCGCCGATTGTAGCTTACGCACGACACGGCCTGAAGCGGAATTGAGAGTGTAGGGCGATATTGAGGTTAGAGCATGGATTTGCGAGGTTGTGGTTTGAGGCGGGTTTTGTTAGCCATTGTTGAGTGTTTTTAGTATTTATAGTACAATTGTTTTTCTATTCATATTAACACTTATAATTAAAATTGACCGCAATTTTTTTTAAATGTTTCGTTGAAGTACATCGGAGCTGTTTGTTTATTCACAAAATTTTAGTTTCTCGTAGTTGTATTTTTCGTAAGTTCGTAGTAGTTTTGGTATTCTTTGTACTTATAGTTATATTTTTCTAATTAATATTCTTTCGTTAAAGTATTTTTTTATTTATAACAGCTCACGCAAACATCAGGCTGATGGCAATACACAGTAGCATAACTAGATGTGCTTTGGTTTCGGCAACTGTTTCTAGAAGATATCTTTTTGCCGCTACTGATTCATAGCGCTGTTGCCTCTTCCCGTTGGCGTTCATTGTGAAGCGCACGTACCTCGCGATCCCGTTCCCGTTCGCGGGCTATTGTGGAGCGGCCTTAAGGCCGTGTCCTGCGTGAGCTACAACCGGCGGCGGCAACAAGCGATAGCTTGCATCAGCTTCAAGCGACAAGTTGCGATGCCGCGCGACAGAGCGCGTGGTGTCCTACGTAAGCGACAGCCACAGTCGCAATGTTTCAAAGGAAACATTCAAGATTTTTGTTATGTTCAACAAATTCTCCACAGATATACACTCTGCCAGTTAGTAATAGGTTTAATTCACCCTCAACAGAAGCCCGTGAAATCAGACAATTTGCAATTATTTCAAAACCCTGCCGGTTTGGTTACAATAGAAACCCAACCTCATTTACGTCTACAGGAATACTGGTACAAAATACATCGTGATGTATGTACTACGCAATATAATTAGCATCTGACAAATTCAATAAGAATAATATAAATTAACATAATTGAATCAATAAAAAACAAACTTATTCGTTATTTTCAGTGCATTCGTGTCTTCCTTTCACAATTCGCCGCTCACAATTCTACTGTGGAAGTTATTCAATCTCTTGTTCCACAATTCCCTTGTATTTTTCACACCTTCAGTTAAACATTCCGTTATATCGCTATTCGACATCTTTGAAATTCAAACACGTTTGAATCTCGGACGCCGCCGCTTGTAGCGCTTTCGTCGCTTCGTCGCGGATGTCGCCGGCGCAGGACGGGCACATAAGATACTGTGTGTGAAATTTGTCGCTTGAAGCTATCGCGTGTCGCTGCCGCAAGATGTAGCTCACGCAGGACACGGCCTTTGAACCTCGGACGCTGCCGCTTGTAGCGCTTTTGTCGCTTCGCCGCGGATGTCGCTGACGCAGAACGGGCAGATAAGATAGAGTGTTTAAAATTTGACGCTTCTTCAAGCGTCGCGTGCCGCAAGATGTAGCTCACGCAGGACACGGTCTAAGACGCTAACAGAATAACCCGTTCTCTTTTCAAGAATGGCTTCCCAGTCTCAGCTAGAAGGTACTTGATTCGGCTGGTGCGATACGCACCTGTTGAGACGCGGATATAGAGCGATTTTCCTAAGGATGAGCCAAAGTGACAGCTAGTGCTGGTAACATAACTGAAGGTTCTGTGGTCGTCGTGCCCTCGAGCCCAATGGACTCCGTTCCTGCATTGGTTCGTTTGCAGTTGGCTAACTTGTAAATGGCTTCGACGCTTCCTTTCGTGACGTCCTCGTCCGACATAAATATAGTGCCTCGCGAGAAATAATTGAAATTAGGAAGTGCAGTGTTATGTGCTCTTCTGTAAAAATTCTTTTTTCTATTAACATTACATTGAATTTACTTTTTGTGTGATAAATATTGTGTATTTTCAACCCGATACTTGAGTGTGAGATGTGTACCGATGCACGTGGTTCCGGCCTTTGTGCTGTTGTGTGGCGAGCTGTGATCGAGAGCTTTCTATTCACATTCGTGGCAGTTTTCTTTTACTGATTGTGAGAGGATGTTAAGAGATTTTCCACATTTATAATTAAATTTAATTGTTTCCCGGACTCACGTATGTGCATATACATCAGCGAAATTCTTAGACTTCTGCATAGGAATGTTTTCACAGGAGCCATTAGCACTTTACGAAGGGGCGTGGCTGAACAGCTGTCGCGGTGGAAGGATACTTCTGTGTTATACATGTGATGTTCACTTGTTTTCGCGAACTGTCACTTTGGCTCATCCTTAGGAAAATCATTCTATACCAGCGTGGTGTATACTGTTGATGGGTCGGTAATACCGTAATCCAAAGCTGAGTGTATGTGAGTGCTCTATATAACCGCAACAGGGAAATGCAGACGACTCCCCATGACGTACCACGCAGCATACGAAGATTAAGGGGGAAGACTTCTGGTTTGAAGTGTGCGGATGTGAGCACGTCAAGTGAGGGGCTTGTCAAACGTGAACCCCAGGAACCTGGCAGATTCAGCGAACGGAAGCTGATTTCTTTCCAACTAAAGGTCTGAATTGCTATGCCATTATTCTGCAGAAATTCACACCAGTAGATTTAGTAGAAGAGAAGTGAAAGCCTGTTGACGTGCTCCATTCTTGGATCTTGTTGAGCACTACTTGATATTGCCTCTGGATCACACTGATGCTGCTGGACGAACAGAAAATCGCAAAATCATCCACAAACGATGCCTTTACAGGCTCTCGCACAACCGACACTACACTGTTGATGGCACTGGCAAACAGAATGACATTTAGCTTTCTTTAGGACGACAGCTGGACAGTTTGTCACCGACGCGAACTCGGGAACATCTATTCGATAACATTTTTTGAGCTTCCCCCTCAATCCCCACAAGTGCAAGGTTCGCAGAATGCGGTACCTCAAAGTGGTGTCGTAGGCCTTTTCTATATCGAATAGTACGGCCACAAAGTGTTGTCTGAGGAACGATGTTGAATTTTCGGTTGCCAATGCGATGATGACATGGTCCAGAGTGGACCGGTAATTCCTGAATCCGCACTGAAGTGGTGTGAGCAGATTTCTGCACTCAAAAGTCCAGACCAGACGGAGATTTACCATCCGCTCCAGCATATTGCAAACCAGCTGGTAAGAGAGAGATAGGACGGTAGCTCGAGGGCAGCAACCGATCCTTTCCTTCTATTAGTGCTGGGATAACTATGGCTCCTCGCCATAGACCAGAGATGGTATGCTCTTCCCAGATGCGATTATAAAGGCAGAGGAGAAGTTGCATCGCCACATCAGGAAGATGCTGTAACATTTGGTTGTGTATTCCTTCTGTACCAGAGGCAGTGACTCGGATTTTCTCGATCTCCCTCACCTTCAGAAGGTTTGGCACTTTTTGGAGTTTCCCGCATAGTCTCCAACACAGTTCACACACGCAGTCGTAGCGCAGGGTTCTGCGTCGTACTCTGACATTTGCCCATGCCGGGCTTTCTGCCTTTGTTGCATATGGCCGAATCTTTGACATTTAAAGTAGCGGAAACGGTTAGGCACATACTGCCGTACGCGAAGATTGTAGAAACCGCTACTGATCTCGATCAGGTTTTTCGTCCAGTTTCCCTGATCCATTGAGCAAATGCTGAGATGGCCCCTTGTTTTGCTTCTGGACATAAATGTAACTTCATTTTCTGTGCACGTCTTCTAGAATTCAGTGGGAAATACAATTATTCAAATTATCGTTTCCATGTTGTCGCGGCAGGAAGTAATAAGAGCCAAAATTTATTGCTTATTTATCTTTGAAAATATATTTTATTACATGGGAGTTTTTTTTGTTGTTTTTTCTCCCTTGCAAAATTCAAAATTTATTGCTTATTTACCCTTGAAAATAGTTTTTTTTACATGGGAGTTTTTTTGGTTTTTTTTCTCCCTTTCAAAATTCAAAATTTATTGCTTGTTTATCCTTGAAAATAGATTTTATTACATGGGAGTTTTTTTTTTTTCCTCCCTTTCAAAAATTCAAAATTTAAGTAGTATATGACTTAGTGTAGGGATCACAGAATTTTGAAAATGTGCACACATTTCACTTTTCCCCATAGCACGTCATACGCAGTTTTTAACTGTTTTTTGACGTAAAATAAATAAATAAATAAATAAAATAAACTGATCCTTTCAGGGAGGGATGGAAGATTGAATATCGGGATCAGAGTAGGAGGGAGGATCTTTTTCCCATGCTTCTTCTTCTTGATCCTGAACACCTCATTTACGCCCTGACTTAGAAAGAAAGAGAGAAGATCCTCCTCGGTTTCAGATGCGAATTCATGGTTCACCACTACGATAGGGTGAGTAGACATTTCCACCAGCAGATCGGTATCTGCTTAGATTTTAAGATTATTTCAATATGTTCGTCGATGCGCGCTTCGAAATGAATGAAACCATTCCTTTGTCGCACGACTGCTTGGAGTTTCCCAAGCGTATCTCTATTGGATACTTCAAGGAGAAACCTATTCAAGTTAGCGGTTCTTTCAAAACTTCTCTTCCAGCCGGAAGAGGGCAAGGATTTTTTAGGCTCTATACGATGGACGTTGATTCGTCTCGTGGCTCCCCAATACATTGAGATATAGGGGGAGGAGACAGCGCTGTCCCGCCGTGGCTCTCCCCGCTCGTCTAAGTGTTCAAGTGAGACCAAGAAGCAGAGGCCAAAGATAGTGTTGATAGTACGAGTGAGCACGCACGGATTCCTCAATCTCAGGTCACTCGTTCCCTTCAACACGGGTCGCCATGCACGGCAAATACATGGGTGGGAGTTCACGATATAGAGAAGGCCAGCGAGCGAGAAAAGGGGTGATAAAAGAACGGTGACATGAAATAAACAGCAAAAGGATGAATGACGTAGAAAGGAACACATGAGAGCCTTCTCTGCATCCCTCCATCTTGAAGTGGACTGACCCATCTCGACTTGACAAAGTGGGAGAATGAGGCCCTTAGGCCGAGGTTGATATCCAATAATGCACATTTTATCCACTTTATAAAACTTCGATTGAACTATATTTTTGTTTAAATGATGATGCAGCCAAACACATTGGATTACGAGAACATTTTTCTTTTCATTACAAAACTGATCATTATAATTAATAAGAATCCATGGATTATTACAACACTTGTGATTGATGTTTAAAGGGCGCTTCAACAGCCACAGTTATTGTTGCCCGTGTCAAATTAAAAAAGTGTATTACAGACTATAAAAATATCCATTGCAGGTACAACAATCACACGGAATAAACGACACACATACTTTTAAATTAAGATCTAAAAGTAGCATATGTCTATTATAAAGAAGTGCAGGAATCACTACAAATAAAAAAAGGCTTAAAAACTGGCTGTATAGAAGCCAAGTATGATACAGAAAAAACAATATGCCCTTTTCTCTCAAACAAAATAATAGAGCCCGCTTTCCCATAGAAAGGTAAACGAGGTTTTAGAGAGGGGACTCATCATTAACAAATAAATCCCTTACAGAACTGCTTGAACAGTGTTTGTGACAGCTGCCATTAAATTTTACACAATGTAGGACATGTTCCATGAAAAGGCCCGTTATGTTGCACATGGGGGGAGGTTTACCTTGAAGGAGAAAACCTTGCAGTGAGTAACAATAGTCAACGCGAAGCCACGTTAAAATTACAGTGAAACTCCGTTTATACTATTCTCACTTTTACATTTTTCACGTTTATAGGTTTTTTGTGTAAGTCTCGGATAAATTCCTATAATTCCCGTGCTAAATTATTTCAGTTATGCGTTTTACGTTTATACGTACATAATAAAAGTGCCTTTAAGCCCGTATGATCCTGGTGAGGCGCGGGGCGACCTGCGCCGAGAGCCCGGAAGTTGTCTCTTCCTCGAGTCGGCACGCTTCGGAGCGCTCCCGCGGAGCGACCTGCCGCTCAGCCTTCGGGGCGACTTCCCGGCAATGAAACGTGTAATAGTATAGAATAGTAACTCGTAATAATATAGAAGCTCGACTCGGCCTAGCCGACAGGGCCAAGACCGCGCGTGCCCGCGGGGTGGTAGCGCGTAAGTCGGCTCCCCGGCCACCTCCGGCAGCATTACTTCGAAAAATTTCAGGCGGACGCGTTCTCTGAGGATTTCAAGAGGCGGCGGCTAGCTCCGAAAGGTCAAAAGCGTCCCTGGGAGAGAGTTAGCGACGTAGATGACTAATAAACGAGAAAGACTGAGCACTGACTGCCCCACTCCGTAGCAGCGTGGCACAATGAAACCGATCGCTTTTCCGCGCGGAGCGGCAGGTGCTGCCAGGCTGTGGCAGTCGTGCGCTTCCTGTCACCCACGAAGAACACCGTCCTTTGACCCGTAGAATCTCCAGTAACATCAAGCTTGAAACCGAAGCAGCCAGTCGGGGGTCGTCGCCACCAGTTACAGCCCACGCAGGACACGGTCTTCGTTTCCGCAGTGAAACCGACTCGCATAAGGTCATCAGTAAGGTCCCCATTGCGTGTCCGTTCTAACGAAAAAGAGTGGCGGGATATTGCAACCCCTTTCAATACCAGATAAAATAAAAATTTTAAAAGTTGTTAGGGAGAGTGGCAATAAAAAAGGAGTAGATGTTGCTAAACAACTGGGAAAATTGGTAAAACGATTGTGCAAAATTTAGCATAGTTTTTATTTTGCTCATAATAATCAATTTCGGTAATGCGTTTTTCTCACTTATACGTTTTCTTCCTTCAGTCTCCTGAAAAACGTGTAAGTGAAGTTGTAGTCTATTTCCTCATTCCTAGCAGCCCGTAATGAGGAAGACCACAACTTTTCACAATCTTCCCAATGTTTTAGAAATGCTTTTAAATCTACTGATGGGATAGTGGGAATCTCAATGTTGGACTTCCCGGTTGCTGGTTTCACAGCCTTGTCAGATTACTAATTGCCTGTAATATTTTGGAGGAATAGAAGAGCTCACCTTTCCCCCTCAATCCCTAACAATGCAAGATTCGCAAAATACCATACCTCCAAGTGGTGTCACAGACCTTTTCTACATCAAACAGATATTCCAGCACTTTGCAAACACAGCTGATACGAGACATAGGACAGTTGCTTGATGGCAATGATCAATCATTTCCTTCTTTTAGAGGTGGACACTATAGAGCAAGGATAGTGTACTCTACCAAGACATGATAATAAAGCCAGAGGAGAAATTGCATTGCCATTTCAAGACGGGGCAGTTCTTTTCTTTATACGTGTGTTATACTCTGTTTTTGCGAGGAATTTAAGAAAAAAAATGAAGTCATTTTTGAAAAAGTTCTGTGATTCATGTGAAGTACCACCAAAATTTCAAGAATTTCGTTTCAGAGTCTGACTTTGAGACAGTATTTCCCTGGCTTATAACAAAATGCCACAAGTTTTCTCCAACTCTTCCAAATCAATGAAAATCCCTTTTTTCCATTCCTTTCCAATCCTCCATTTTTCAGAAAGTGATCAACCTAAACATATAATTGAATGTTATTCCTAAACTAGCTCACCCAAGTAAACAAAATCGCTAAGTTACCTTAACAAACTTGGCTCAAAGCATCATTGATTGTAATCCCACCTTGGGCATGGATGATATGCTGGAGTTTATCCCAACCACTATGTAGCATCTTAATTACCCATTTCTTTCACAGTCCTCTCCCTATCTAAATGCATATGACATGAATGTCACAGACTGGGGTGGTAAGTTCCATAGCTGGTATTACATGATACTATCCACTATATGGCCGCCACCAAACTTCCCTACCCGTAACAAAGTGCAAGTGCTTCCACAGACTTACAAGTTACCAGAGGCAGGAAACAATTCAATGTCAGCTGATGACCAAGAGATGAAAGCTGACTTAAAAGCACACTTGTCTGAGGATTATTATGATGTTATTTCTATTCTAAAATTAATGTATAATTATTTGGACACTTCTTCCTAACCTGAACGTGGCTTTTGTGGGCTTGACTTGCTGTAGATTTCTCTGATTCAAGGAGTCTTGAGATTTCTCTCTTGTCTCGTTGTAATCGTTCCACACACTGCTGACTGTGATATAATAGTTGATGCATACGGTTTGCTTCTGCGTTCATTTGTGCTAAACGATGTTGAAGGTGAGTAGCATGGTTATTAACAGCTTCCAAGCTGGCATGGAGGGCACGTTCTGAATGACCGAAGGCTGCTAATTTATACTCGTAAAGCTCCATCACTGAAGACATGGGGATGTCCTTTGCCTGTAAATGCAAAAATAAACATGACAGAGAATTAGTTCATCATCAGTTATTAAAACTTTCTACCAACTTTGAAAATATTACTGATGTACTGAATGTGCATAAGTGGTATTTGTTACATTTGTAATAACAAAAGGTGTGCATATAACGTCGACAAATTTATAACCAACACAATTCCCAACCAAAACTTTGTACATAACAGTTTTCTTGTCTTATTGCTCCTCTTTACAATGAAATAATTTATCAGTGTGTTTCTTAGTGCATTCCTTCCACAAAAGGAGTAGAAAAAATTATATTTGATAAATGATTAGGGCTTTCCATGCACTTGAGTTTGAAATCAACTTTAGTACAACGTTTCAAAAGCAAATTTATTGAAATTCATTTTTAAAATCTTGATAAAAACTCCAATTACAGTACAATCATTGCTAGCTCATTTATGAAACATTAGAACATTTCAATCTCTATCAAGCAAGTCGCATAACAGCAAATTGCAAAACTGATATATGTTTCTTTTCAGATGAGTTTCAGCTTTATTTATAATCAAATCACACAAAATATTACATGTACATTTTAACATTTAATTTATATTTACTACCAAAAGTAGTAAATATTCACTGTAAATGTAGTAATAGTGACAACTCTGTAAATAACATTATCACCTCCATTAACAGAATTTTTTCATGGAACTCATTAATTTTTCCATACGACAAATGTAAATATTTCTTCCTTCCAGTAGCCACCTACACTTGTAACCAGCAGCCAGGCACATGTCGTAGATTGACCTGTATTAAATGGTGAGCTCTAAATCAGTAGCAATTTTGAACTGTAATATAATAAGTGGAAATGTGATGGAGATTACTCATTTAATATCTTCCTGTGACAGGACACTCAGTCGTATTACTCTGAGCAGCGACATCAAGGGGTGTTTATTTCATAAGAGTAATTTTTATTTGGCTAACAACAAATGTCCTCATAGGAAAATACAATGTGTAAGATTTTTCCATTCATGTGTGTTCTTGCTGCTTACCCTCCATGGGTACTTCTCAAAGGCTCATGGAATTTGCCACGAGCATGAAACTCCCTAATTGATTGTTGATCTCATGACCCTGCTCTACAGTTCAATAGGTTGTGAATTGCATCTTTAAGTCCAGTTTGCATGTGACATTGATTTAGTGAGGACAGAAAGTTTCTTGAATACAAGAATGAGTAACACGTCAAGGGAGTGTTTGACACTAGTCATGGTGAGCTAAGCAATCCCAGATCCTTTGTTTAAATTGCATTTTTCGGTTTAAGGTTATTAAAAAGATTTCAAAGAAAACATTATTTATTTCATGCCAATTAGGAGAATAAACCTGATGAAGGCTTCCTGTAACCTCAGAACCTTGATTGAGCCACCTTCATTAATGGTCAATTTTTACAACCATTAGTGACTGCTTCACACAGGTTTCACACTTAACATACAGGTATTAATACTTATGCTGTTCATTTCTTAATATTAATTTAATATTTTAAACAACACTCACTTCAGAGTTGTGAAGAGTTTGCTGCAATTTTGCAATAAATTCATCTAATCTCCCTTCCTGAGTTATATTGAACAAGGGAGTTAATTCATGTTGGGAATCGCAACCAGTTTGACTAACTATTGTTCTTGATTTGCCAGTTGGAAGAGCAACCAATGGTTCTAAATCACACAAAGATTTTGCCAAAGGTGAAAAACTGCAAAATAAAGAAATATTAAGAGCGCTTCCTCCATTGAAAATGGAAGTATATAAATAAATAACATTTCTTCTCAAAAGACTAAACTGAAAACCTTAAAATAGCTTATCATGATGTGCTACTAAATGAGTTTACTTCAATTTCTAAATACAAACAAAATCAATTACAAATTAAAAATAATTTACTACTGTATTTTTGTGTGTTCATGTGAGTGGTTGGCAACACATACAATGGGGTTTCACTAAAGCATTAAGTCAAAATCATATCAATAGTGAGAGCAAAAACTGAAACTGTTATTCTTTTATTAAATTAAATTATTTTAAATGCCAGCATAAGAACAAAATGAAATGGTTTCACTTTTAAAAGATAATCATACTTTCGTTCAACTTGTTTCGTTGGATTCATGTTTTATGAAGAGGCTCATTATGTAAATGATATACAATCGACTCCGGTTATAGTGAACTTCTAGAGACTAACATTTTTGGTTCACTGTATCCGATGATGTCAAAATTAAATAGAATTTCTCAATAACAATTGATTTTATTAATATAGAAATACAGCAAAGTACGAACTGAACAGCATGAACTGAAAATTTCAATATCTTTATACAGTGAAACTTCGATTTTACGTTCCCCGATCTTACGTTTTCCCGGAATTTACGTCAAAAATGAGTGGTCCCGGCAAAACATCCATATAAGTAATGTATAATTTTCCTCGATTATACGTTTTCGCGATTTTACGTTTTCCTCGATTTTGCGCCTGATTTGTGAAGTCCTACTACGTCCTAAAACCCCGATATTAAGATTTTTGCACAGCATGTCTCGGATTTTGGACGGACATTCTGAAAGAAAAGGAGGCAATGTTGATGTCGGTGAAAGTGGAGGGGATACATATAAATGTTAAGTGTTTTGCTATTCGCTGTTGAGAGAGAAGGGACACTGTCGTCCACTCAGAAGCTTCGTTACGACTTATATTTTTGGTATTGGAGCTTCCGGTTGGATGACAATGTCTTCCTCTCCTTCGAGCTCAAAATGTTGAAGTGTCACTGTCTGATTCAAAATTCGAATTGTTTAAATCCAATTTAAAAATCATAGTATATCATCACGGCCTTTGAACTCTCCATCAAAATTGGGATAAAACTGGAAGGTGCTACTATAGGCACGGTTGCCAGATTCTTATGACATACATCCGCCGTCAGATGGCAGTGAAGCTGCCCAATCCCGCGCAATGCTTTTAAAGCATGAATTTCATGATACAGTCTTATGTTCCTTATATAAACATATTTATTGTATTATAATCACCCCATAAAATGTGCATGGGAGTTGGAAGACCCTTTATATTGTGATTAGTGTTCAGCTTTGGTTGGTTCTTTGAGTGACGTCCCGGGAATATACGCTACGTGTTGCATTCCGAGTGCGTTCCGTTCTGAGTATGTTTTATTGTGTTTGTCGCCGATTGCTGTTTTGGACTTGTTGTATGATGAAAAAAATGGTTTTGCACATGGAGAAGAAACGCAAGTCATTTACCATCGAAGACAAAATCCATATTTTAGATGAAGTCGATGCTCACGTCGGGAAGCAAATAGACCTCGCCACCAGAATGGGTGTATCCACTCTGAATTCAATAGTGAAACAGCGTGAAAAAATTGAAAAATGCTATTCGAAATGCGGCCCTTCGTTTTCGAAGTCTCGAAAATCGTTGAAAATGTCGCCAATTGAAGAGTTAGAAACGACTCTCGCTAGTTGGTTCAAGCAGGCGAGAACCTCGAATTTAGCAATAGATGGGAGTCTTTTGAAAGAAAAGGCGCAACATATAGCAACACGCCTAGGATTGGAAGATTTCAAGGCGTCCAATGGCTGGCTGGACCGGTTCAAAAAGCGCCAGAATCTTGTATACAAAACGGTATCAGGAGAAAGCGTGAGTGTGGATCCAGCCACCGTTTCTGACTGGAAGCAACAAATTAGTCATTTAACGGAGGGCTATGAATTTAAGGACAAATTCAAAGCAGATGAAACGGGATTGTTCTTCAATCTCCAGCCCAACAGAACGCTTCAAAATTCAAAATTTAAGTAGTATATGACTTGGTGTATTTTTTATTTATTTAGTCAAAAACTGTATGTGACGTATGGGGGAGAAATCATCTAGGGATCACAGAATTTTGAAAATGTGCACACAATTCACTTTTCCCCATAGCACGTCATACGCAGTTTTTAATTGTTTTTTTTTTGACATAAAATAAATAAATAAATAACGCTGGTTTTTAAAGGGGACGCATGCCATGGAGGCACAAAATCCAAACAGAGGATCACCGTGCTACTGGCATGTAATGCCGACGGTAGCGAGAAATTCCCTCCGTTAGTTATCGGCAAGTTCCAAAATCCCCGATGCTTCAAAAATATTAAAACGTTACCGACGAAATACAAAGCAAATCAGCAAGCCTGGATGACTGGGATAATTTTTGAAGAGTTTCTTGTACAGTTGGACAGGCAGATGGGGGCCAAGAACAGAAAAATTATTCTCTTCATTGCCCAGTGTGCTGCTCATCCGAAGGAAACCAGTGGGCTGCGAAATATAAAGATTATATTTTTGCCTCCAAATCGCACCAGCCAATTACAGCCACTGGACTTGGGCATCATCCACTCTTTCAAGTGCTATTATAGGAAGCAATTATTAAGGAAAGCAGTTGCGATGATAGATGGAGGGATGATTGAAGATGTTTCTAAACTGAAATTAAACATCCTTCAAGCATTACATTTTGTGGCTGAAGCTTGGAGAGAAATATCTCCTGAAACAATTAAAAATTGTTTCAAAAACTGTGGATTTCAAGTTGATAGTGAAATGGAAAATATTGTCCTTCCAGTTTTAACTTCCTATGAAACGCAAGACTGGCTTTCTTTGAAAATAAGTGACAATGACTGTGAATTTGAAGATTATGTAACCGTGGACAATGAACTATTAACTTGTGAGATTCAGTCTGTTGACCAGATTCTGGATGAAGAATCTTCTGCTATAGACAAGGAAATTGCTGAAGAGGAGGATGAGGAAAAGGTTACATTTATGCAAGCCATTAGAGGCCTTGACACGGCTAGAAAGTATTTTCAACAATTTCGTGTGGATGAAAATGTGTTAATTTCATGCAGTGAAATTGAAAATAAACTTTATGCTCTAAAACACTTAGAAAATAAAAAGCAAATGTCGATTTTGGACTGGGTGAACAAGTGATTGTGTGAAGTTGCATATAGAGTCATGTTTTAAGGGTAAAATCTGTTTAATGTATCCAGTTTCAATGTGTTGTGTGTTTTTAGAATTTTGTGGTTTGGAATACAATCTGTGCAGAAAAATAATTTCCTTGATTTTACATTTTCCTCGATTTTACACTTTTTTTGACCAGCCCGCGGAGAGGCGTAAAATAGGGGTTTCACTGTATATCCTTAAAGATCTTATATTCAATCATTTTCAATTGTTTGCTTCGTACTTCATTAGTAGTTTCTGTACTTCCTTCCTGAGAGTTTGTGCTCTCCCCATACTTGATTCTGCATTGTCCACTTTCAAAGTATCTTAATGCAGTCTTGTCACTCTTCAATGCCCCTTGCACTGTTGGAACACTGTCCCCACTCTCCAAAGACCTTTTTCTTCAACTAATAACATATGAGATACTCTCAGAAATGGGATGGTACAAGTAGCTAACGAAAGTGATCGCTTGTCCACACGGCACGGCCAATATCAAAAAGTTGTAGCAGTCGCGTACTTCCTGTTGCCTACGTAGAACTCAACACACTTTATCCCGTGGAATATCAAATATACCAAGACTGACACTGACGTAAGCGATCACGCTTCGCCACCGACAGTTGTAGCCCATGTAGGACATGGCCTTTCTTCCGGCAGTGAAACTGAGTGGCATAAGGTCATCAGTAAGGTGCCCATTCCGGGTCTGCTTAGTCTCAGGGGAGACTTCTTCGAATATGACCTTTCTCCGAAGATATTTTTCTCAAGCTGCCTTGCAATGGAATTTGTAGCACTGAGGTGATTTATATTCTTTTCCAGGAGGGAATTAATTTTCAGGATGTTGCATTTCCTACGTTCACTATAGCCAAGGTTCAAGTTCACTACAAGCGAAGCTTCTTTTGCTTATTTGTAATGTAAGTGAAATGGGAGCAGTGACTTAAGTTCACTATAACCATAGTCGACTATCTTTGAGGTTTTTGGAGAGAAGACATTTCATTATAATTTCTTAATTTTAAATTCTTCAATTTTTTGCCTTGAATGGGATAGAAATAGGAAAAAAACATTCCCTGGTCCTGTGTGTTGTGGGGTTGTGGGAGAAACCCAATTACCAACCAACCACTCCCACTAACCCTAACCTTTACCCCATAACTGACTGGTGTAGCCAAGATACCCCTTCAGGGTACCTTGACAGCTCCCACCAACCAGAAAATAAAAATGGATATGGGCCTAAAGGTTGCCTCCTACAGCCACAGACAGGGAGGGATCTGACCTAACATAAAGACATAATGAAAGGAAAATGGCCTTCCCAATAATGCTCAGCATAGGAGACTAGCAAAGTGTGGGGATGGGAGTATCACTCAAAGGGCTGAGAGGCTAAATGATGGCCTGTTCAAAAAAGATCCATCCATCCATACATATGCACATATCATACACTGAAATATTTTATTATCTGAAATTGAGACTTTATTAGAAACTATTTGATGCCTTGAGTTATAAAAATAAATGTTTAATACAAATACCTTTCAACAGGAAATCCAAGTGATCCTGTTAGACTTAAAACTTCTTTTTTGATGTTTTCTTCGCCTTTATATAATCCTATTGCTAGAACCATCAATATTTGTTGATGTGATAGGAGCTCCATAAAGAAATTCACCCAATATCCATTGTGCTTTGCAAGTTCAGCAACAAAGGACAGAGTGTAAATGTTCAGAGCAATCAAGTCTTTTTGGAAAAGATTGCTATTTTCTTTTATATCAAACAATATCAAACCCTGGCACAATTTTTGTACTACTGTTTGGTTTATAAAAGATAAAATCTTATCAGATAAGTTTTTAATACAGCACATTTCTCTTAAAAGCTGTAATAAAGCTGTAATGCGGCTTCTTGTTTCACCATTCATTGGGCACGAGTCTTCACCTTTACCCAAATCCAACATTGCTAAAAAGACCTGAAAAGAAGCATGCATTCTTTTATAAAAATTAATATTTTTTACAAATACTTACGAACTCAAAAACATAAGCAACTACATCTAAATTAATGAAAAATGTTGTGTTAATTACACTAATTATAACTCAAGAACCGCTGGGCCAATTTTAATTTTCTCTGATTAGATGGATTCATCTCCATCCCGAATAGCAGAATAACTATTAAAATATCGGGGGAAGAAAGAAAAGAAAAGGGGAAAAAAGACAGAGAGAGAGAGAGAGAGAGAGACAGACAGACAGACAGACAGAGAGGGGGGGGGAAGGAGAAAGAGGGAGATGGACAGAACGTCTGCCCAGTTCCGCTAGTTACAAAAAAGAATTATTACAATCAATCATCAATTCAGAGTAGCAGCAATACAGTAGTTGATTGATCAATTTATATCCAATAAAGCATTGAAGAGAAATATGACACTGAGACGCATCACTGACTCCAGTTGTCCCAGAATCCCAATAGTACTCTATGCATTATCTGGTAGGTTAGAAACCAACCATCAACACCACCATCATTACTTCAGTCTACAAACAACGAAAGATGGATTGTCATCTTCAAGTTCAGCTATGCTATTATGAAGAAAATACAATAAGGTACAGGACCCTTTTTTTTTTTTTTTTTTTTTGTTGTTGTTGTTGTTGTTGTTGTTATTTAAGGTCGCATCAACATCTAGGTCATTAGCGGCCACTATTGGTTTTAACGGCAGGTGCTATGAAGATGAAATGATATGTGATGATAGTAAGTGAAAGGACTAACACAAATACAACCATGCCTGAGGCGGGTCTCGAAACCATCGGTCCGAGACGCCTACAACACTACTGCTCCTTAGCGATCTCGGCCGCCAGGCTGCCAGGACATTTTTCTTAAACTAACTTTCCTTGACTTTTTCAGAGGTAGGTGTGTGTGAGTGTGAGTGTGAGTGTGAGTGTGAGTGTGAGTGTGAGTGTGAGTGTGAGTGTGAGTGTGAGTGTGAGTGTGAGTGTGAGTGTGAGTGTGAGTGTGAGTGTGAGTGTGAGTGTGAGTGTGAGTGTGAGTGTGAGTGTGGGTGTGAGTGTGAGTGTGAGTGTGAGTGTGAGTGTGGGTGTGAGTGTGAGTGTGAGTGTGAGTGTGAGTGTGAGTGTGAGTGTGAGTGTGAGTGTGAGTGTGAGTGTGAGTGTGAGTGTGAGTGTGAGTGTGAGTGAGAGTGAGAGTGAGAGTGAGTGAGTGAGTGAGTGAGTGTGTGTGTGTGTGTGTGTGTGCGTGCGCGCGCGTGTGTGTGTGCGCGCGTGTGCGTGTGTGCGTGTGCGTGCGCGCGCGTGTGTGCGCGTGCGTGTGTGTGTGCGCGCGCGTGCGTGTGTGTAGTTTTTTCTTTCTTTTTTTTTACATCAGATCAATCTAATATATATGACAAAGAAATGTTTCACAGTTTGTGAGGTATTATCATTATGATGATCATCATAGCATATTTTGAAAGAAGGCAAGCCTCCTCCCTACACAACAAAGAATTCTCAGAGCCAACGGTCACTCATCAGTTACTGACATTACAATGTCGAAAATAAATTATCTCCTGAGATGTAACAAAAGCTTTATCCCTTCCCCAAAACACAATCACCTGATCCAAAATATTAATGCTCACAGGTCAATATGATTCATGAACCCAAAAAGCTGCTTTCTCAGTGGCACAGCCCTCACTCCCATGATCTATTGTCTGAGGTAGCAATTCTGAGAACTCTTGGAAAATTATTTTGTGAATGGAAAAGGTACCACTTTTGAATTATTCTTCATTGTAGTACTGTTTTCACAGCTTTCTTCTTATTTTTAATTATTTAAGAGTAATAAAAATATTACAGTATGGATGGAAAAAGATATTTTGCATACAGGTAGCTGTGAAGAATGTAGTGCACATGAAAAAAAAATTCTTCCAACATCAATAAAATATACGCATATAAAATAATATTTTAGATAATTCATGCATGCCGATTTCTTATATTTTTAGATCACAGAAATCCACTCGATATTTATTAATTTTTGCTTCATAAATTTGTTTGAAACTGAAATCAAATTGTTCTATATTCTATATCAATACACAGATCATGAAAATTGCATTAATATTCTTTTGTTTTGCATAGTTTGATTATTACTACAGATTTATGAATCACAAATTAAAAGTAGTATATACCACCATGAATATAATAATAGCATAACACATCCGGAGAAAACTTACATGTTGAAAATTTTTTTATTGGTGCAGGTTCGTAAAAACACATTTTACATACAATTGCCTGATTTCTCCAGCCCTGGGCACAGTTACATAATGTTTTAACAGAAGTGTGTTGTTGTTGTTATTTTTTCTTTTTCATTTATTAAATTGTGTTTCATTACATAATTAGATTTAACTAACATCAATCTTTTGAAGCCTATGGATTCATGTTATTTTGAAAGGGCAGTGTAGTAAATCATAATGTTTCACCATCTATGTGCTTTGAAATTCTTTGAAAAAATGGTAAGTTCTCCACTAAAAGATATCTAATGTCACCTGATTTGCCACGATTTGTGGATTGGACAGTGGGAGTACCATGGTATACCAGAAATACTCTGAAAAATCAAGCTTTTTGGCAGCTGAAAAATGCTTATTTATTTCACCAGCCTTCTTGTTGGGATTATCAGGTTCATTCACTGAATAAAGCTCAGTTTCCAAACCATACAATCAGTGATTCGCTCTGTTGAGAAGAAATAGCAACACTTATCAAGGAGGTGATTTAAAGGTGGAGACTATATGGCAGGGCAAGTCCAATTCTACTTCTAACTCCATTTCAACAAAAATTTAGATAATCTGGTTCATTCGTCACACCCCAGAATTCTGTCGCTAAGGTATGAAGTATGAAACAATTTATAAAGATTGGAGTAATCACGACAAAATCTATGGATCGGTGTGTTATTACTATAAGCAAGATTCCGCATTAACTTGTACTGGACACTTTCTAGTTTGTCAACCAATTTTTTATTTCGGGGGAACAGACAATTTTAGGATACTCTCAGATAGGTCTAACTAAAGAGTAGAATAGTTGTATCATTCTGTTGACTTAACGAAATTGCAAATATTACGAAGTAAGAAATCTCATCTCATAGCTTTTCTCACAATACAATCTACATCCTCATTCAAATTAAGCTTATTAGTGCAAGTAACTCCAAAATCATTTGTATTCTTCACAAACATAAGATTGAAGCTAATGAGGAGCATAGATATCGAACTAAATCCCTTTTTCTCACAAAATGACGGCAAAACATTTATCAGGGTGCAGTATCATATCATTCTGAATTCACCCGTTATTAATGGCTAACAAGTCCTACTGTAATTTGACGGCACTGTCAACACTTGAAATTTTGCAGAATAACTCGGCATCATCAGCAAATGAAAGTAGTTTACCAAATTTAATAATTGAAGGAAGACTGTAACTGAAGACAATAAAAAGTAGAGGACCTAAATTAGAGCTTCAAGGAACACTAGATGGAACAATATAAGAATCCAAAGAAAAACCACTCAACTAAACTTATTGTTTTTGGACTGTTAAGTAAGATTTAAGCCAAGGAAAAAATTGGATCACCAAGTTCTAATTAGGAAGCTTATCGATGAGAACTTTGAGTTCCAATCTTATGGGAAGAGTTTGGATAGAGCCAAACTTATTTTTCAAACTTATTTTTCAAATTTTTTAAACACCCTAATTTTTAAATAAGTAGTTTTTATAACAAACAAATAGCTGATTAGCAAATATTATAGGCATCTACTCTATGTAGGGCAAGTGTGCGTTTGTATTTTTGTGTGTACATGTGAGTGAGCATTCATGTATAAGAACGGGTGTGGGTATATGTATGTTCGTAATTGTATATGTATTTATATGTATATAGTAGATGTAGTTGTAATTTTTATATCGTGTTATATTATAAATTGCTGTTACATTGTAATTGTTTTTGTATTGTAAATGTAGATGTTTTGTAAATCTGCTTAGTAAGATTATGGTTACACCTGGCAATCAGCCAATTGGAGCCAAATAAACAATAACAATATTATTATTATTATTATTATTATTATTATTATTATTATTATTATTATTATTATTATCATCATCATCATCATCATCATCATCATCATCATCATCATCAAAAGTGCCAAAGTCGTTATGCTCTGTGTGTCAATGGATAACAAATGACCACTGTAGTAGCAATAATGAAAAACGGTAACAGATATGCCACAAGGAGAAGAGTTAAAACTGCAACATTCAAAAGCTGTCCATATTGGGAGAGGCGTAAAGCTTGGATTCCAAAAGAACAGAAATAGCACATTTGGCTTTGAAAATCCAACATCATTCTCGTTTTTAACAGAAGACACTTGCGCAAATTTCTCACTTCCTCACAAAATCACAACTTGTTCGTACTAAACAATATACAAAGTAAGTGATATTGAAGGTTTCCTCAGCATGTCGTGCGAATGATTTGGACTGTCCAGGTGACACAGCATCAAAGTATTATGCCAAAGCATCACAGCCTTCAACAAAGCATCCCGTGGACTGCCAAGATCATTAACTTATATAATAACACTTGAAGTATGTATAACAACAATGAAAACAAACCGGTAATTGTTCTTCTAGAAGAACTATGACACTTTCTTTAATTGTATTATTTGAAGTTCCTTTCTTAACATCCACAATAATAGATCGTAGCAGGCACAGTGACTGAGTGCATGCAAGGGCAGTCTGGATCCAAGGCACATTAACTTTTACTAATCGTGGATATAATGGAATAATTGATGGAACTTCTAAGCTCACAAGCTGTTGTAAAAACTCCAGCAACAAACCAGCTCTTTCAGCATCTGGTTGATCATCAAAAAGGACTAGAAGACTTTCTATGTCTTCGTAGTATCTGAAACAGACACAACACAAACGAAATAACATTAAAAACATGCCTCTACAAATATAAAATACACCAAATTTCATCAATGTTCATGTAAATAAGTAAAGATATTTTGCAAACCTTTTGTAGGTACGTAATACTTCACATGACTGACTGTTACTGCGAACATCACTGAAAAAATCTACTATGTGATGAAGCAAAAATATGTCTTTTGCTTTAAATGCCTCCTTCAATGTAGCAAATGTTGCTTCAATTAAATTGATAATATCACTTGCAGGTATATCTCCAGACAAATGCTCCAATATAATCAGTAATTTGCAAACCTATTATAGAGAATTATTTTTAATAATCATGAATTCAAACAACATATTGGTAGAAAGAGTACAATGCGAGGTAGTAGTCGAACAGAAACAATTGACATGGCTGGAGGAGTAGAACCTCTGCAAAACATTGACAGAGTACAGTCTGTTTCAGTTAGTTACCTTAAGTGTAGTGCATGTTTTTATCATGGGAGGTGGTGGTGTTCTTCTGCCACTGAATGGAGAAATCTGATGCTGACCTACAAGTCTGCTTACAAGGTTTTCCTTTTCCATGTATCTCCCTCTAGCTCCTGATTGGTGTAGTGTAGAGCATGTGAAAGTGTATGGAAGTAAGAGGTGAAGATAGAACAAGGAAGAGGAAGAAAAGATCAGAAGCGGTCGGTGGCCCATTCGTTAGGGTACTACACCAGCATTCCCCCTGGTGTTGATTGGAGAAACCACCATCTGGTATTGATTAGAGAAGCCAGAAGCTAGAACTCTCCTCCAGGCAGCAGTTGAATTTTATTCACATATATGGATAGTGTCAAAAATCCTGTCATTGTTGGGACTCAAACCCTAGGACCTCCTGGTCAGAGAGACTGTAAAGACATCAGTTCATATCCGGACCCACTTCACAGAAGCCAGTCACAGAAAAGGAAGTAAGAGAAAGTAATTCGGTAGTGTTTCCAGGTACTAGGGAAAACTAAAATGTATTGGAACAATTAAAGGACACATAAAATATGGTAAGAACCCATTAAAAATACTCTAACAATATTAGAGTCAAATTGTACAATTTCACCAAAATAAATGTTGATTTTCAACTTATTTTGCAGTACTTTTTTGTTGTACAAAACTTGGGAGTTTGAGGAATTAAATATTCTCAATTATTTCCCATTAAATAAAAAAAATCAATAAAAATAATATACAAATTGAAATCAAATAACAATGTTTATTAAGTATTAAAACAGAACAAAAATAAAACACCAATAAAAGGAAGAAACAGTGAAGTTTTAGGCTTCTTCAACACCCTGTTTCTTCCTTTCTTCTGAGTTCTTTATTCGGAGAGAGAGGGGGAGAGAGAGGGAGAGAGAGGGAGAGAGAGAGAGGGAGGGGAGAGAGAGGGAGGGAGAGGGAGAGAGAGAGGGAGAGAGAGAGGGAGGGAGAGGGAGAGAGAGAGAGGAGAGGATAGAGGAAGGAAGAGAGAAAAAAGGGAGGGAGAGGAATAAGAGAGGAGTGGAGAGGGAAAAGACAAATCTTATGTTTTGCAATTACATGTGCTTGTATGCAAAAAAATCTTTTGGCCACGCATCTTTTAAATTTTAAATCCAACTGAATGTATAATTTTTTGAAACATTTCTTTTTATCTCTGAAAGTTCATTTCTTGCTTCCAAAAATTGTATAATTTTCTGAGTGACAATATTTCCTTACAAATTTCGTAATACTTCTGGAATTCCCACAAAATGATGCATCTGTCCAAGTTGTCAATAACTTTTTCCTCCTACTACTCAGCTTCTTTTTTGATGAGGTTATTTTTGTTCCACACAATTTTGCAACATGACCTTTTCTGATTTAACAAATCAAGGGCTTGTTCACCTGTCATTTAACATGTGCATATAGTCGATTTTTGAAATTGGAAATTTCATCTTTTTCACTAGCAACATATTTTATTTTAAAATTTACCTGACACCCTTTCTTTGCCAACAGACTTTCCACAATTAGACTCTCTTTTCTTCAAAGCACTATAAACTCCACTAATCCAAGAATAGGACTGGATGTGAGGGCAGCATAGACTGCTTGGCATTTTGTAAACCCCTATATTATTCTCAGATTCACAGTTCGACTACCATAGGAGTAATACTCTATGATACCAGAAGGGATACACAAGACTCAGGTATCTGTAGATATACCAATGCCATTAGTTCCAGAATCAGCCTGGTCAATTATTTTTCTGGTAATATGAATATTTAAGTGATGATGAGTAGGGTGGATACAATAAAACAAACATTATAAAAATGACAGCAATTAATTTTTATTTTATTATCTTCACAAAAGGCCTTCACATTAAATGTTCAGCATTAACAAACAAGACAAATGAAAGGACCGTTGCAAAATTTACAAAGTGGAAAAATAAATTAAACAAAAATTTAAATTTAGTGCACTCGCTAAAGCAACTATCATTTCATTGTTCAAAGAAAGTTAGCAGCAATCAATGCAGTTCTCCAAAGATTGCAAAAAACAGATAGAAATAATTTCAATTATTACGATATGACTCTTTAAACCCTACTGTAGGGGATTATTAATTATGGAGACTACCATTTATTTGTAATAACCTGCACCTAAATATGGACTAAAAATGTTCAAAATATAGAATAAACGGGGTCAAAAGGCTGGCCAGAGTCTGGTGGGAGTATAGAGGCTCATAAGTGTCCACCAACAAACATCAGTAACATCACCAGTAATAGGAATTCCCGATTTGGGAAAAAGGTCAAAAAGTCCCGTTTCTCCAATATTCCAAGTGACAGCCTCTGGATACTACCTACTAGTGATGGCAAATTTAACCCAATCATTGACACATCACAAAAAGGTTCTCCAATGTCAATGAAAACATTGACAAAAAACACTGATGTTTTAAATATGATAAAACAGGTGGAATTTTTCCATTTTCATTATAGTACTTAAGTGAGTTATATTTTATTGTTTGGTCATGTGTAAATAATATGTTAAAAATCATCTTGGTCAAATGTAAAGAAGGAAATAAAATAAAATAGTGGACATTGAATTTTGCTATTTTTCCATTTATTCACTTTCATTCATTAATCTTTGAAGGAAAAGTCCAGGATCTAAAGAAATACATAATGTGTAAATTTAATTTTCAGTACATTCTGGGTTAAATCACTTTGTCAAATTAATTTTTAATCAATATTCTATACAGACAACGTTCAAAATGCAGCTTATCGATACTTTCACATACAAAATCATGGAAAAGATAACATAGGCAGTTTAAAAAAAAACTAAACATAAGTTGGAAAAGGACAAGAACATTTTTATGTTTAAACATTTCTTTAACATACCCACACCAATACTGATTATTAAAGGAAATGTGCCGCTTGCTTCAAATTGACTCAACCTCCATTCAGTCAGTTTGTCAGTCCGAACATTTTTCACAATGCTAAATGGATTAAGAAAAGGGACCAATGCACATAATTAAAATAATTTTAGAAGATTTCGACCCAATTTTTGACTGCAAAAAGTCTGTTCTAATTGTGATTAAAAAAGTAGCACTAATAAGTTGCACAATTCTTTCCCTTCATAAAAAAATTATTTTACTAAGATATTTTTACATGTTCTCTGTTTTCATTTTTAAGTACTTAAGTCATTAATCTGAATACTGAACATTTCACTCATATGGTGAACATCTGGCAACACCATGATAATTCTATACGTGTAGAAAATATAGTTCTGTGTCAATAATATACAAGTTTAAACAAATTCTTTTTTTCGACAAGTCAGATGTGGTTCACTGTTTGTAAAATTTTATTTTAAATAATTAGTTTTGTCTTTATCTCTGCCCACTGTAAGTTATCTACAGTAGATATCAATTTATTCAATTTCATCAATTGTTTACTGTTAATATGAAACATAACAGATATTCCGTTAAAATTATAATAAAGTGAGACATCCTGAACAACCCCCCAAAAATAATCATAAAGAAATCTCTCCCTCCCCCTCACTTACATATAAAAGGGAACAAACATCCAAATTATGTAAATACCCTAACACTGAAGAAACGTTGCAAATAGTAAACGGTTTCATGGCATTTGGACATCGACAAGAGTGATAGATGTCAGATGTTTGGTTTTGAACAATTCTCAAAAAAATTGAGTTACTGTAAATTTTCTTTATATCGTGAGAATTTTTCTTTAAAACATCGATGTTTCTGGAAGAATATATCGATGTGAAGAAAACATTGAACACAAAACATCGATATTTCTGGTGGAAAATATTAATGATTTAAAAATATGTTCTTTTGCCATCCCTACTACCTACTCTCCTTCTCTATTAGTAGCAAACTGAGAAAGACAAAGGGAGAGGAGAGAGAAAGAGAGAGAGAAAGAGAGGAGAGAGAAAAAGACAGAGAAAGAAAGAGAGAGAGAGAGAAAGAGAAAGAAAGAGAGAGAAAACAGGGTGACTAGCGATCTGACTTTTTGGAATTCAAGGTTTTTTCCCAGTTTTCCAGGTGCTTCTTCGCACGTTACAACATATTATTACCTTTTATCGCTTTTGCAGAAGAGAGAAAGTTATGCAAAAATTTCTCAAAAACAGCATCAACAATTTTGATTCAATTTTCACCTTGGATAGTGTATAGGACGTTCAAGAGTGCAGGTCTCATGTTCGTTGAAAATGTTGATTTTTGTTTAATTTTGTTTAATTTTTTGTTGGATAGTGTGAAGGCTGTTTAAAAGAATAGTGCAGGTCTCATGTTCATTGTAAACCCTACTTTTTCGAAAATTGCAGAAGTTCATTATTTTTTGGTGTCTTCCTACAACTACAATTATAGAGATTTTTTTCCTCATGAAATCTGTTCCTAAAAGATAGGTTTTGAAATTAGGCCTTGCACAATTTCTCGAAAATTTGAGAATTTTTTGATGGTTTTGCATAATAGATTTTTTGAATTTGAGATAGTTTTGCATAATTTTGTGTAAAATATAAGCAATGTTTAATTCACTTTAAACATTGTTTTCTCGAATTTTTTAAAATTGCAACCTCTCTATAACTAGCAATGAAGATATTTTTTTCTTTGTGAAATGTGATCATCAAAAACAGACCTTTAAATAATGTCATGTTCAATTTTTCGAAAATGCATATTTTTTTGCGAAATTCCGTGTCAAACATTGACCTTTTAAAACAATTTTTCTTAAAAAAAAAAAAAAAAAAAAGGACACTATTTTTTAAATTCTATTACGACATAAGATAGCATAAAGGACACTTAAGAGTATGGTGCAGGTCTCATGTTGGTTGATATGCCTGATTTTTCAAAAACTGAAAACAAAATTCTGCGTCTTCTTACAACTTCAATTGTGAAGATACATATTTTTCTTAGTGAAATATGTTCAAAAGAACAGATCTTTATATAAGGTCAATTTGAATTTTTCAAAAATTTGAGTATTTTTTGTGAAATTTGGCATTAAACATAGTCGAGTGTTTCGAATTTAATGCGCTTCGTGAACATAATTGGAGAGGTTTTTGGAAGCTATTGCAATTCTTATAAAAGAAAGTAGATCGGTGGAAGGTAATAAAATTAACTTCGAACTAACAAATTACTTCTCTACTTCAAGAAATTTTGATCCCTGATTATGGTATGTTTCATTTGTAGAAGTTTGAAAGGACTACTGTTCCTGGCTATTGAAATACATGCTAGTATGCACAACATGCACTTCATTTGAATTGGTGGGGTTCAGATTACATTAACATTGTTTCTAATGTTCTAATATTTCTTTACATGAAAGAAACATTGAAAAAAATGAGTATCATAAATTTGTACCAACATTTGAACTTCAATTTCATATTACTACCTGTGCTGCCTTGGGGAACAAAGCAGTGATGGAAATAGGGTCTACTTGTATTTCCAAGCGCGCAACTCCGTTAAGATCTCTGCATGTTCATTTTCTTTGTGTTCCCTGTTAATTCGGACAAAGTCGCTCTCGATCTCTGTATAGGCTACAAGCAAAGATAGCTTCCACTGCCCTATTATACAAAAGAAGTTAAAATTCCCTTTGAATATTACGGATGTGATAACATGATCGTTTCGATCGGAAAAATAGCAAAGTGGTACCGCCAATGTCATTAAAGAAGAGGCGTGACAGTAATCGGATCTCAAATAAACTTGCATGTATAGTAGTAGTGTTTATAAATAATAAAAAACTAATCTAAACTCAGCTATTAAGTTCCCAGTGAGACATTTGTTCCGCAAATATCTCGTCCATGCATGTGCAACCCACAGGCAACCATATACCTGCTATGGGGTGCTGCTACCCTAGTTGCACCTATACAAGTGGCAGTGGGTTGAAGTTGTGTTACAAGCGAGTCAAGAACTTCGCAATTCTCAATAAAAATTGTGACACTTCTCACATGCTTGGATTTTAACACTTATCATGTACCGAGTTGAATTCTGCACTCTAATGAATACGATGCTGTACGTGAATTTGTGCTAAATGATGTGTAAAATCTAAAAACAACGAAAAATCCTGGTTTTCAAATCAAATTCCCGGTTCTTCCAGGCTTTTTCAAATTCCCGTTTCTTTCTCAGTTTTCAAGAATTCCAGGTTCACTGGCCACCCTGTTAAGAAAGAAAGAAAGAAGAATCTGCAGGGCACATTTACTAATGACAACGGCAAGGACAAGGATGTGGATGGAATGTACGAACAATGTACAAAATGGGAACCCTCAATAATCCTACTGACATAATGATTATCCACTGGATGTATAAGCATTTCAGGATACTCAATGGACAGGTATACTGGATAAGAAAGACCACCATTTTCTGTAGTGGACATGAGAAAGATTATGTTTGGAAAAGGAATTTTAGTAGGAAGAAAGTTAATACAGCACATTAGTGATTTTAAGGCTTTAGAAACAAATGTGTGTATTGATGAAAGGAAAATTTTTCAACTTAAGTTTGATTTCTGGATAGGAAGAGAAAAAAAAAAGATAATGAAAAAGATAGCTTTCACGATGAGCTAAAATGCCCAAAAGGAGTTATAAAAATAGTGATAGGGGACACGAACACTAAGGTGGGACATAATATCTGGGTAAAAACAAACATTGGTAATAACAGTTTACATTATGACTACAACAATAACGATGAGACTGAAAAAGACTGCTTTATCTCAATAAATGGCCCTAGAAGGAAAATTTATTTCTCAACAAATCATCCATAAACATAATAGATCTTTGGATGACCAGACAACAAACCAAATTGACCACTCATAATTGATTCTAGGTTTTGTAGAAATCCAGTGAACATTAAAAGTTACAGAGGAGCTAATACAAACTCCGATCATTACATGGTAATGGGGCAAATAAGATTTTGGATTGCAAGAGGTTATAACAATAAGTCAAACAAGATGCTCAGAACATACAATGCAGAAATTTTAGTCTCAGGAACTCTCAAACCTACATAGAAATAGACTGTGGCTAAGCAAAGAGTCAAACCTGGTAAACTGGCCACACAGAATGTAATTCAACTGAAGGTGCAAGAGGAATTAAAGAGAGAGGCCCAATTAATAAATGGATCAATGAAGAATGTAAAAAAGCAACAAGTTTCAAGAACGAAGTGTATAAACACAACATACAAAGATGTATCAGAAGAAAAAAAGATTATAAAGAAACAAGAAGATAAAAAAAAAGAGAATTCATAAAAGAAAAATATGAGTGCTTGGAAACATTCTGAAAAAAGTGGAAAAGATGAATGAACAGAAAGAGAGACAAAAACTTTATACTTTAGTTAATGAAATGAGAAAATAGTATAATCCTACATTTTAAACACCATTTGGGTAGACACATTAGGGGAGTTATAAACGTGAGGGATGTGATTGTTAAGGTCATCACAAGAGGCTCATGAGCTTAAGAACTGTGAAGTAGAAGTATTGTGGCTACAAGTAGAAATTGCAAATATAAATTTTGATTGGAGAAGTTTGTAAGCCATCAACATTAGATACCAGGCCTAGGCAATCACATCACACACTATGACAAAAATGATATTGTCAGTAAATGGAATACACATGTTCTAATTTTTAGAGATTTCAATTTCCCTTCAATTGGATGGACAAAGAATGATGTAACCCTAAATATCGACGTTGAGAAAAGTTCTTACATTACGTTGGCTCAAATTTTACCCAATGATTTCTTAACCTACTCGATAAAGAATAAATCTAGCATCAGCTATTCTAGCTTACTGGCACTAACTAATGATGACAATTTCATTATCACTACTATCCTTGGAGCAAATATACACTAAAGTGACTTGATCATTGTCATAAATCTTCAGGTTGGGGTATAAGCTGGTGGAGACAACCATGACAACTAGAGGTGCTACAACAGTATGTACTTTCTCACATGACCAAAAAACCGGTTACGTAATATTAAAATATTGCAATTCCTACCATACTAAAAACTCAGTTATAACTTCTAAGTCTAATTCAAATGAAATGCCTCTCACGCTTATCTACATTTTTTTCCATTTTCAGGAAGAGTAGTAATTTCTTACTTTTCAAAATGAAACGAACATGAATAAATATAAATGTCCCTCATTTTTCTCAGTTTTCCAGAAAGTGGCCTTCAGAATATGAGGGAAATGGACCTGAAAATATCTTTCTGGCACAACTTTGCAGGTGAGCATTGACAGTAAACTCTCGTCACAAAGGCAGGTTACTAGTGAAATTTCTCAAGGATGTCTCCAAAACTGGAGAAGGCAGTCAAGAAGACAGGACTGACATTGAACAAACTAAAGACAAAATATCTAGTAGCCATAATCTTTTGGCTGAAACACATATTCAGAATAGAAAGTGACAACTTACACAGGAAACTTACTCTTATCACGCTTGAAGGAGCTAGAAGAATTGGTAGACCAAATAAATAGCTCAATGGTACTGAAAAGGACCTGAAACTGCTGGACGTGGTAAATGGAAGAAGAAAAAACCATAGAAGTGGCTGAAGGAACATCACTGAGGAAGCCAATGCCATCACTGGGCTGCCATGCCAGTGAAGAAAATAGATAAAGAGTAAAATATGGACTGACAATTGAATAAAAAGATTAAAATAGTGAAAATAATGTATTAATCAAATATTTAAGTTAAATAAAGAGAACAGTCAAAGAAATTAATTTTAATATTAGCTGTAGAAAAGTACTGAATTATATACTGAAATGTACAAAATATTATTGTATTATTGATAATAAGATTTCATAAACTTTTTCAGAAAATTAGGCATTTACAAATCAGTAGGATACAAAGCACTATTTTAAATGCTAAAAATGTGATCCTGCCCTTTGTATCTCTTAATATTATTTTGTACTGTGCTGCTCAACATCAGAGATACTAATGGTGCCCATCATGAACCTTGCAATATATTGAGATTAAACCCAGGTCACCTTCCAAACCCGATTTATCATTTCAAATCGGACGTTTTTAAAAATAATCATCCAAAAATCATTTTGAATGACTATAACATGAAACATATTGAAGTAAAATGTTAAAATACACAAAGTATGAGTTCCCTTAAATATGATAAAATACATACTATTATAATGGAAATACAGACAATCAAACAGGTTTCTAATCATTTCAAAACACCTAATTTGTAAGCATACGACAAAAGTTTGATCATAACACAATAATATAAAAATACATAATAATCTTAAGGCTGGTATACACGTTGCCAATACTGGTGGGCCAGTTACGGGTTTGCCAGCATTCGAACAGTTCTGGAGCTCTGTGCGACTGGCAATAGCTGTTAACCCAGTGCTAGTAATGGCGTGCAAGAAGAGATTTCTTTCTTACTGATCTTGGCTAATTTATGCTCTTTACGATGTGCCGGTCATGGTACTTGGAATGCAAGCAACAGTGAGCAAAGCAAATGTTCTGATAACTTCTTATCCTATTCACAACATATGCATTGGATATATTGTCAATCCCCATTTCACTTGCAATTGCCAGAAAGGCCACATTCTTAGCCTTGCAATTCCTATATTCTGGTAAATAAAATTCTACATATTTTCCAGTTTTCTATATAACCAGACCAATTGGCCAATCATTCTTCCATAAATTGGAAAGTCTTCTCTTTCCCAGTCATTTCTATAAATAATTATATTAAGCTTCCGCTGACCACACGGATCACCATGCAGGTATAAACCAGTATAAACACATGTTTCACATGCTGGTCAGCTGCTGGTCTGAGAGAGTTGCCAGCTCTAGAGTACAGAAGTTGCCAGTTTCAAAAAGTGGTAGTGGACCTTTGAACTATGCCAGTAAACCAAATATTCTTGGCATTGCCAGTGACTGGTGTGAAGGTCTTGCCATTCACTTGTATCGAAACGTTTACATGTTGCCTGGCATGTTTACTGGCAACGTGTAAATCAGTTATTAGCCCTGATAATTACAGTATGACATGCATGGTGCCAGAAGGAAGAATTGGAGGCTAAAACACACTCAAATTTCAAAATAATCCTGCCTAAAATAATACTTCACTTATTAGTTGAACGCATTAAATAAACTAATAATTAAAGTAAAGAGTCTGGTACACTCTTAGAAAAGAGTCTGCACAACATATAATTACCATTGCATTTGATGGAAAAATACTTTTAGACACACTCACCTCATAAACATATTAACAGTAAACAAAGAAATTTGTTCCTGGAAAATGTTCAAGACATTTGCACTTTGCTTTATTTGCACATGTACACTATTATGTCATTTTCGTTAAATTCAATTATGTCCATCTTACTATTTTGTCATATTTCACTAAATAAACACCTACTTAAAATTTCCATAAAACTACACAATGAACATAGACTGGACAAAGAATATACACCAGACTACCACTGAAAATCTAACTTCTCCTCCATCTGAGCAACATAACCTGTCTGTTAAAACAAACTTTCTTATGATGTACCAGACTCTTTCAATCAATCAATTAAATGAATTATATTATGTTTACCTGAACTTGGGTATTAACACTTTCGTTTTGCAGATTTAAAACAGTACGCATAAACTGTTTATTATCCACACAGCGCATTAAAGTGTAGATTGCAGGCAAATTTTTGTAGCATAAGTTCACCAAAATGCCTAACGATAAGGCTACAACCTCCTTCTCGTTAGTCATAATCCATTGCGTAAGAGTTGATATTAAAAACGGTAGGTGAGCTTCTTGCCACGAAATCTTAATGCCATATGTCAATTCCTTAAAACGTAAAATACCACATTTCAGCACATCATAAGAACTCATAAATAAACAGTAATCACACATTGAAAACCACCACTCACTTGAAGTACTTGCAAAAGGCGTATGCGTTTGTCATGAGTTAAATCTGTACCCAATATTCGTGTTAAAATGGGTGTAAATTTGTATGTTTGAATAAGAGCAAGTCTAGCAGCTGAATTGTGACATGCCTGCTGGAGAACAGTCACAGCAGCCCACATAAGGCTGGATCTGCAGTCCAAACCAGACATAAGTTCATGCAAACTTATGTAAAACTCAACTGCTGTACTACTATCTGGATCAAATATGCTAAAGTCGGTGTAGACTCCCAAGATCTGAGAAAATAAATTATACAATCAAAAAGTAAATACAATATTGAAAGAAAAAAAACACTGTTTGGAAGTCCTGGGGTCCAGAGATCATACCTGTAATTGTCGCTGCACGACAGACCCGAATTTTTCTGATTTAAAACGATTATATTCCGAAGCACTGGCAATAAATGCCTTTAAATGCTGAGTTTTTTCCATGACTGAATTTTCGACACTCTCTTCGACTGTCAAATGTAAAGTTTCCAATACATAACAAATAACCTGATCTTTGAAAAATGTATCGACTTCGTTCACGACACCAATTGTTTCAAATTAGTGAATTAGGGAATAATGTAATTGACATTAGTTTCCATTATACTTGTGACGTGTACTTCTCACAAATTACGAACTTCCGAACCATTACTACTGAATATATAATCAAGTGTAGTTTTAAAACATGCTATTTCTTGCAACACCATCGGATTGGGCACTTACACAGAAATTTAAGAATGGAGCCAAACAAAGCAGTATTTGCAAGGAATAAACAAACATAGACCATTTCCAAAATCCCAGAATAAACTCGTAACACTTTGATGGCGCCAAAAACACTATAAAATTCTTCCAATAAAATGTTTGCCAACTAGTTTATAAACTAGTGGTGTTACCACATCATATACTTTCTCATATTATTGTTACCAGTAGTATTAGCATCCTAGAAGTTGCAGCAACTTGCTAAATGACACTGCATAAGACAGACCATGGTGGAAATAACACCATGAGACAGACAGTTATTTCCACCATGAGACAGACAGTAAATACCGAAGACTAATGTCTACCATTATTTGTGCTACTACATGAACACTATTATATCATGGATGAATATGTAAATGTGTTAATCTATGATTATATTACTACATGAACCTGCAATGCTTTTTCAAATTATTTTATGTTCAAATTAATGCGTGTTTATGTAAAAATATGTTAGTTTGTTGTTTTTTTTGTTGATGAAACTGACTACTATTGTAATAAATAAATTAATTAAAAAATAATACTTCAAACCAGCTATTTTTTTCGCGCCGCGACTCGAACTAACGGCTAATAAGTTAATTCGCCGAGCACTTTAACGCTACACCATGCAGTCGCTCTGATATGCTAAAAATCTAATTGTCCCCACCATTCCAAAACGCAATTTTCGAAAATTCAGAGAGTTCAAGGAAAATGGCCTGCGCTATTCTTTTAAGCGTTCTATGTTTTATCCATGGAAAAAATTGAATGAAAAAATTTGAAGCGATTTCTGAGAAAATGTTTTTTATATAAATTGCATTAATCTCAAGCAGAAATTATATGAAAACGACTCTTTTTTTCTCTTCATAAAAATTGCACATGACCACAGTCTAGCCACAGTCTATTAACATTATTATTAACGTTATTAGACTGTGGGATAACTGTGACATGACTAGGGGGCGGATTTTAATGAAATGTCTTTTTTTTTCACTTTCGAATACTGCCGTCAAGTATAGAAATTCATTTTATGTTAAGACAAAAGGAACTGACCCATTTTTATACGTCATTATTTTGCATTTTTGTTGATTTCGACTAATCAGTCATTTTTTACCCCTTTACGTCTTTTTAATGCATTTTTTGCTGATTTCATCGATTTTAACGCCATTTTTAACGATACTCGCTTAAAATAATATTTACCAGACGTAACAAATGTTCTTCACAGAATTACTCAGTAGCCTCTTCGTTTTATTTGCTCAGAACATGGTGGAAATAACCACCATTTATTTCCACCATGGCTCAGAAATTGTTTTGGCGGCCGTTATGATGTAATTCTTGTGACGTATTCAGCGCCATAATGGCGCCGCCATTGCCGGATCGGCGGATTTCGGAATAATTCTAAACACAGAGATTTCTGATAAAGAATAATCCAAACCAAAAGGTTTCAAGCGGTGTTCACTCGAACGAATGGAAGAAGCCTAGATTACATCAGTAACGTATTCAACAGCTTTAGTTGTTCATCCAAACTGGTTTTGATAAGAATTTTTACGTCTTTTTTTTTTTTTTTTTTTTTTTTTTAATTTGTTGCGTCTATTTTGACGCAACGCGTCTCTAAACCCCTTGGGGGGCGTTGAGCGCTTCGCGCTTCTTGGAGTAATCCTCCTCTAATAGCGCTTGGAGTAATCCTCCGTTAGTATAGTCTGTCGCGTCTCGTCGCAGTCGGTTGTCAAGAGGACCGCCAGGTAGCATCTCCGCGTACGCGCCTCCTACCGCGCGCTCCTGCGTCACTACCCAGCGGCCAGAATTAGGAAGGAATAAGGACACGGGTAGGGTTTAGGGCACTTCACAGGGGTTGGACTAGCCCTTGTGAAGCAGCCAAACTCGTTTTGTTGGAACAAATTTCACATGAGATTCGACGGGAATCGAACCCGGATCTCAGTGGTGAAAGGCTTGCGACTTTGCAATGAGCCACGAGTTCAGCTCGTGGCTCATTGCAAATTTTTACGTCATTTTTCTTTGTTTTTAGGACATTTTAAAAGCATTTTATTCCCCATTTTTGGCGATGTATTAGGTCATCAAAATCCGCCCCCTAGACATGACCAATGGCATTCCGCGCCCGAGACGGCAGTTGGATATTCTGAGAATCTCTCAGTGACGGTTTCTCAGGAAAGGGAAGGGAGGAATGCCCTCCTCACACATTTTCTTCCATTAAATTTAATTACCAAATACAATATTTTCTTTGATGTAAGAGGGAAAATGTATATTTCTGTTCGTTAGTAGTTATCTGGGTCTTTGATCGAGTTTTTAAACTTCGCGCGCTTTCTAAATGACGCGAAAACTTGAAATCGCGAGTTTGTTGACCCTCGAAGGGTAAAGCAATCGAAAGCACTATCATAATTCTGCGCACCAACCCCACATCATCACGAAGTGAAAGAAGACTGCGTATGCTCCACGGTGTAAGATATATCTTACACCGTGGTATCTATACACCGTGGTATCTATACATACCGTGGTATCTATACATATCTTACACCGTGGTATGCTCCCTGTGTGGTGAACAGTATGAACGATATCATACTCAAAGGTGCAAGAAAAGAACTAAAACAGTGACAGAATATAGCAAAGAACTTAAATTTTTTTCTTATGCACTTCATTATTTATTTATAATTCTGCGCATGCGCAATTCAAGTTTTGCATCACTTTCGTGCATCTTGCGCATGCCCAGAAGATCGAGATTGCAATCGATTGCTGCTCGCTCAGGCGTGCACAAACTCCCTACTCAACAGGTGTCGCTCGTCATTAAATGCTAACCGGAGCCTCTCCTAAAGAAATCGCCTCCCAAAAGAAATTTAAAAATATATTTATAAATCTATTTATTTATTAATAATGGATTTCCAAGTTATATTATGTAACAATTATATCAACATTTTTCTTAGTCAATTCGTTAACGTCCGTTCGTGACGCATTCGAAGCTGTTGACAGGAAAGAGAAAAGCGTTAGGCTCCCACTTCATTCCGCCATAAGGCCTGTGCAAAACGAGCAGGCGTAACGTCAGGCATTGACTGCACAGGCTTACCCGCGGACGAAGGCTGCGGCCAGGCAGCCTTCAAGGGTGGGGCGTAGGGTCTGAAGAAGGGCGTGCACACCATTAGCATTACAATGCAGCTCAGCGAGTAGCTTTGAGCATTAACTAGTTTTCCCAATATGCGGTAGGAGCGCTACTCCCTTAAGTCTGTATTGGAAGAGAGTATACAGAAATACAATGCAGGCAATGTAATACAATGTAATGCAATGCATTTGCAGCCTTCCCCATTTAGAAAGCCACGAGTCGCGACTGCTATCAAACATAGAGTTTGTGCACGCCATAGCGGGCAGTTCCATCGATCTTCTGCGCATGCGCAAATGCACAAAAGTGATGCGAAACGTGAACTGCGCATGAGCAGAAGCTCGATAGTGCTTTAAGGTTCGGGGGTGCACAAACTCTCTAACAACTCTCACAAACTCCAGGACTGGTTGTTGAAACGAAGTGCCTGGGCTGTGGTCACGTGACACAAACTGGTGTTACGCACGCACAACGAGCAAAAATCGGTGCCCCGGAGGAATTCACCCATATATTTCCTAGCTCCATAGCAGGGCCCGCTAACGCTTCGAGTTCGATTCTGAGTTGGCACATGCGCAGAGACAAAAATGCAGTCTATTGCTGCCCGCTAAGGCATGTACAAACTCTCTAATTAAAGAGTTTGCACACAACATAGCGGATGGTACTATTGATCTTCTGCGCATGCGCAGATGCACAAAAGTTATGCGAAACTTGAACTGCGCATGCGCAGGAGATCGATAGTGCTTTAACGTTCGACGGTGCACAAAATCTCTATTGATAACTTACTTGGCTATCCGGGAGACGCCGCGTCCAGGGCACAGGTGCCGACGTTTCGGTCGTCATTCTGCGACCTTCATCAGGACGTAGTATTGCGCGAAGATTTTTTTTCCCTCGCCAGTAGCCCTGGCGAGGCGGGAATTTATTCAATGCTGGGTATACAATCGCTCCAACCTTACGGTTTGTGGAGCTTCGGGAGGGCAATAACTTAAATAAACTAACTATAACTAATCTTAATCTAACTTAAAACTATACAATGCCTCTTTGGGCTTTGAGTTTTAACAATATAAATTATTTAAAAAAGTATGAAAAAGTATTGAGTTCTTGAGATTGTTCGTCGTGAGATTGTTCGCGCGAAGATAGCCTGCGCACGGGATTTTTATTTCGTTTCTCTCCTGACTGCTGGTTGGCCGGATGATCAGCCATTGCGGAGAGAGTGCAACGGCCAATCAGGAAGCGGGCTCCCCGGGCGGGGTGGACGAACGCACACCGCGCGTGATCGGACGATGTGGAATAGCGGGTCCCGTGTCGGGTCTCGGTCGGGCGTCCTGGTAAAATAGATGCTTCCAGGCATCATGGAGACGTAGGCCTTGATCAGCATTGAGATTTCTGTGCCCTAGACGCGGCGTCTCCCGGATAGCCAAGTAAGTTCTAATTCCGGCCGCGGAAGCCTACGCTCTCTCTCTATTGAGAGTTTACATTATCGATCTTTTGCGCATGCGCTGTTTTAAGTTTTGCATCACTTTTGTGCATCTGCGCATGCGCATAAAGGAACATCCACACAATACGTCTTTTCGTTCAATTTTGCGCATTCGTCCAACGCATGCGTCTCGGGCATGCGTCCTTTCGTTAAAACGATGGACGCATGCAATAGCGCAAGCTTTCCCAGAGCTAACGAAAATCTCGTTCGTCTTTCTCGTGCACTCCTTCCAAAGAAAAATGTGTTTTTCATAGTAATGTCATCCGGAATACCGAACCGTACGAGTTCTTTGAGTAGTCTTCCGAGTTACTGTGTGGTTTCTACATGTGTTTTATTGCGAATTTCTAGCAGATTATTCTTTTATTATACATTTACAGTATCAATTTTCAATGTATAATTATTTAGCTATATAGTTGAAACTAGTAAAAATGAACATGTGATTATTTCCATTTCTAGTTCTGTGTATTGCAGTGACAGGAGAAGAATATTTAGCTCTCCCTAATTTGTATTTTATTTTTACGGTAATGCCAATTTTCGAAAATTATTTAATAAGTTTTATAGCTGAACCAATTAAATGCAATAGTTTTCATTCAAGTATAATAGAATTGAAGGTATTCAAGTATAATAGTGTGTTTTCATTGCTTAAAGTATTCCCTCATCCTTATGCGTCTCTCTCTTCTTTCGACTGATTATAAAATAAGCTGCCGAAATTGCCGCGCATATAGCTCGATCCATTGTACAGGCAGTGGCAAAGCTAGAGTTTTGCAGTTGGGTATTCTGAAAATCTTATCTTACATTTTTATGTTAATAAGCTCCATTCATCGGTTTTATCATACAGCAAAAACGTCGATACTTTGTTCTTTAAAGGTGTCGTTTCTGCACAGTTAATTTGGCCGACACTTTTCGATAGCCAGTGTACTGAAATTACCGATTCTGATATTTCCATGGAATTTCTCAGAAATATCTTTTATTCTCTTTAATGCAATCATATTCCTTTCATAAAGTTGAAATAACGGGAAATTAGATTGAGTTGCATCAATGTATACATTTGTCAGTTCATTTCGAAGCTGCTCACTGTCAAAGAATGGATATTGTTTTATTAAGAAAACTGTTTTGAAAGAAGGACGCTTTGTTGGTGGAAAACTGCTTTTCGTCAAGAAATTCAATAAAATGAAAGTTTTCAAAATCTTGAAACCTATAGTCCATCTCAGTCACTACTGTATCAATTTTGTATCTTTGAAATATTTCTGACACTGAAAGTTCATTCATAGTCGTGTTTGCTTTGATACAGATTTCAATAGTCTCTTCACATCTAACACGGTATATTACTACGTAACTATACTACTCGTATTTCTATCTCTACGGCATATTACTTGCCATATGATTTCACATTGTTGAGCGAAAACTGGATTTCGATAACGTGAACCGTTCAGAAGTTATGGGACTGGCGCACAGTCAGTGGGACATTCTCTATAACACTAAATCTTTAACTTCATTGTTTCATAAAGAAAACACGAACAAAAATCACACAACCAACTCTACTTTCCCACAACGTCAGGTGATGAGGTGAATTTTCCAGGTCGAGAAGTGGACGTGCATCGCGGTTCAAGTCCGTGCCTCCCGGTATCCTATACTGCGGTTTTTACTTAGCTGAACCGCAAGATCACTGAAGGCTCGTCACCACGGTAGCATTTAGGCACGCTTTTTCGCGTCTTTCTCAGTAGTGCCGCTAGGTGTCGCGGGCTCGCTACCGTATCAAGCAGTGCCGCACATGAAGCGACTCTAGTGCCTTCATAAAGAATGAAACTGATAAAGACGCGAAACAGCGTGCCTAAATGCTATCGTGGTGACGGGCCTTCAGTGACCTTGAGGTCCAGCTAAGAAGAAACCGCAATATAGGCTCTCTACCCAGCGAGTGCGAGTGAGAGGGAGATCGCGCGCCCTCTTGTGCGCATGCGCGACAGAGCCAGCCGGGGTCTATCCTCTGGCAGGCTCCTCGCTCAGCTACCAGCCCCAAAGAGTATATCTCTGCGGCCCTGCTAATTCCCTTGCGGGTAAGCGGGGAAAACGAGTCGAAAACACGTCATTTTCTTCAACGATACTGTCGTCTAGACAGCCTTCGTTCCTCTTTGCCCGCAGGATGTTTTCTCTATAGTGGGAGATTGTGCTCCAGGATTTCTCATTTTCCATCATGACTTCGACAGCGTTCTCTGGCGTAAGACTGCCTGTCGTTTCCTCCAGCCTATCGCGTTCTCTTTCCCAGTTTATGCACTGGAAAATGGTGTGCTCGACGGTGTCTAATTGATCTCTGCAATATTTATAGAAGGGTGATGAAACCTTTTCCATGCAGTAGAGATAGTGTCTGATGTAGCCGTGGCCGATCAGGAAATGGGGATCGGGCACGGTAGCTCAGTGCATCAACTGATGTTCCTCTTCCTTGTCCTATCCTCTCCCCTTACACACACACACACTAACATGCACTACACTACCACATATTCCGGGAGACCAGTCGGGAGCTTAGAGCTTGTCCCGCCTGGGGCGGTGCCCCGCTGGTGGGAGAGTCCTGGTTAGGGGGAAACCCCACTAGCCGACGATAGGTCGGCGCCGGATCTCGCCATCCAGCGGGGGAAGATCACCGCCATCTCCCGAGAAAAAGCATGCACTACACTAACGGGACTAATGACCAAAGCAGTTGACGCGCCTGGAAACACGAAAAAATCAATCAATCAATCAGGAACTGGAAGAGGAAGAAATTGACTTCGCCAAACTCCCGTTGCATCCATAGTGACAGTTGCTTGGTGAGTCGGTGCGTCCACCTCCCTTTGGTCCCACGGTTCCAGCGTTCCTGCCAGTGCTCCATTGTCCTTCGTCACTCCTCTTGTGTCGCTTTCGCTCTTCCTTCGACTCCGCTCCTATCGTAGATTCGCTTTCGCTCCAGTGCAAGCAGATCGATAGGTATTACCCCAGCGATCACCAGGGTAGCGTCTTCGGAGACTGTTTGGTAAGAGCATGCCACTCTCAGCGCTTCCCTACGCTGCACTGCTGTGATCCGTTTCTGTATTTCTTCACAGTCAGCGCTTCAGCCCACAATTCGGCTCCATATAGTAGCATTTACTGCACCGTCGACTTCAGGAGTCTCCTTTTACTCGGCTCTGGGCCGCCTGTGTTAGCCATTAGCCTGCTCAGTGCTGCAGTTGTAGTTGCAGCTTTGTCGACAATCTTCTTTATGTACAGCCAGTAGGTCAGCTTTGTGACCAGAGTTACTCCCAGATACTTTGCAGACGCCTTTCTCAATAATCTTTCTCTTCCCACTTGCATGGGTAGGATGGTGGGGATTCTCTTGCGGGTGAGGACTTCGATCT